>VZRN01000023.1:1191-99236 GCA_013397935.1 Dasyornis broadbenti
CTAGAAAAACCTGGGCCAAGCTAAACCACGACACCCCCCAACCCCACAGGCCACATCCAAAGGACATTCATGTGATAGGCAGCTGAGGGGGTGTCATAATGCATCAAAGACCCCGCAAACACTCCCCAGAGGCCTTGCACCACAGGATCGCACATGATGCAACAAACCCAGAGTATGCTGCAAGAGATTGCTGCCTCCCCCGGGGGAGACGTGCCTAACCATTGCCACCTGGCCTGAGTGTACATTAACACATGGGATTCTATGCTTTTGGGGGGACATTCACCAGCAGGAACACCAGCTGGAGAGGATCAACAGAACATCGTTGGATCCACAGAGTGGTGATGTTTTCCTTTTTCTGTCTCTGTCACTCTCTTTCTGTTCCCTCCACCTATTTTCTATTTCTTTCTCTCCTTTTGTCTTTCCTTCTCTCTCTCTTTCTCTCTCTCATATTTACTATCAAATAAAACCCATGCTATTTGCTGGCATATGGTCTCATTTGCACCTCAATTCAGGCACAGTCATTTCTAAGAACTTTAATAATCTGATAATAACACCCTTGACAAAGTTTATGTTAAAAAGCAGCAACTCATATGATTGCCTCAGAATGGAATATGGTGGAATTTTATTTTTCTTAAATTAATGCAGTGCTTCACAAAAAAACCCCACTTCAAGCACTTTTTTTTTTGAAAATTTCTGAGATCTGTTCATTCTCCAAATGTGCAGTCATAACAAGCCTTCTAGAGGCTTGACTTCAGTCATTTACAATCATAGAAAGGGCAAAAGGTTCTAAAAAGTCCATTTATGACTTCCCTAAAACTCACCTGTTATAGGAAGAATGGTTATATGAAATTATAATGTTTTTCAGCCTGTCATAAGTGACAATTCTATGAAGTACTTCTTAATTCTGTGAGTTTGAAGTATGGGAAAATCTTCTATCATTTTCTTGGGCAGGAAATATAAGGTGGGGTGGGCTGGGAAGGTGGAAAAAAAAATACTAGAACTGCAGTCCTAAATAAGGTTTGAGTACTAGGATTTAATTTAATTTATGTCATAGCAAATTGGAATATTCTGGATTTTGACTATAGAAAACACTGTGGTATTTTATTAATATAAATAATAACTTAACCAAAATTTAGTATCTCTGAAGAAGAGCTACTTAGTTCTTTAAAATGTCTATGTTTATACACACTAATGCATTCTGAAGGAGGAAAGAAAGGGTCAGATATAAGTATATGAAAGGTGAATTTAGAACCAACATTATTTTGGACAAAATTTTTTATGTTAAACAGACAAATAACCAAATACTGATGGTGCTGGTGGGTTTTGTGGTGTTGATTTTTTTTGTTTCAGTGTTTTTATGTTCCCATGTTTTTCTTCTGCAGTAGTTTTGATTGTAGCTTCATGAAGAATGGTAGTCTCATTTAGTAGTAAAATTCTCAGTAGAATAGTAGTCTCATTTAGTACAGAACAAGTTCAAATATGCATAAGAAAAGGGTTTTATTCTAACAGTATTTGCCTATAATAATTATCTTAGATAAGTTAAAATTCAACCAAAAAGATTAAGTGCCTTCATTGTCAACGTATGTTCTGTGGCAAGTTGATGTTAAGAGGCGAGTTGATGTATAACGTTTTTGCATAAGTTTTAAATATGGCAGAAATATTTTGGTGTTAAGTTTCATTATTACAATTTTAAGAGGTACTGTGCAAAACCTAACAGCTTTATAAACAAACTGTAAAGTTACAGAAAACCTTGTGACTGGACTTAAAATGTTAGCTTTTATCTGTGTCCTAAACAGACTGCTCATAAAATCTGCCTAATTAGGATACTTATGGTTAAAAAAAACCCGTCAAAATCTATATTTTTCAAGAAACAATTTGTTTTCAAAACTTAGCTACAGCACTCAATTTCATGAACTGCACTTGTGACAGCATTTTCAGCTGTCTAGGCTACTCAGTTTAACTGTATTGAAGGAAATGCCATGGAGCAAATAGATAGTCCCATTTTAAGAGCTAGCTACCAATAAAGCATGTGATTTTAGATGTGTGTGTTCAGCCTACACATGCAAATACCAGGTGCTTGCATAGCCGTATAGGATTAGGGTATTTCTCCTGAAAAAACAGAATACTGAAGTTACTGTTTATATTAGGTCGTACTTGAACCACGAAAACTTTAGTTGATAACCTAAATGTTTTATTTTGTTAAGAAGAGTATGTTTTCATAGATTTCAGACCCTCTAGTATGTCTGTTTAATCACATTATATTTGAGAATATCCTCTTGCCAAAGTGAAGACTTATGCCTTTAGATGTGTTTTGTTCAGCTTGGTAATTAGTACATTTCTGCTTTAAATGCAAGCAACTTGTTTCTCACAACAAACCAGGTTTATTGGCATTATTCAAAATTCACCCGATAAGCAAACCTTACTAAAAAAATTTAGTAGAACCTTCAAAGGTGTCATCTTTTTATCTGTTGAAAGTGGAATAAGCTCCCTGTCAGACTTCATAATGAAGAAGTGTAGTAGTACAAAATTTGAAATTATTGTTTGCTTTTGAATTTGGTTTTTGGAAGGTGTTTAGGAATTCTTACCAGTGTGGTAGCACAGCAACCACCAGAGCACACTGTGATCCACGTGGGAGTTGACAAAGAATCTTAAATATAATATAAACTCACAAAAAAATTTTCTCCAATTTCATACAAGGAGGAAAAAAGAGTTTTGCAAGAACAGGAGTACTTACATTTTGGGCTATTAAAAATATTTGTTTCTGTTAGATATTTGTTTCCTAGATAAATTATTATACAAGCTCTTATTTTGAATAACACTGATTAAAATCAATGGGGAGTTTCATTTCCTGATCCAGAAAAAAATCCTTTCTAAAAAGAATAAATTGAGGATTTTAACCTGTTACTCTGAAGCAGATAAAAAAGGAAAAAACTCAGAGAAACTATTCTGCTTAGCAACTTTTTGCCAAATAATACAACATTGCTCATGTATATATTGCAGTTATAGAGGTCGCACAGAAAGGATAATTATCTCTTACAACTTCTGACATATTAAGGAAAGAATTAAACATCCTTCTCAAGTGTAACAAGTATACAGGTGAATGATAAAGTACTTCCATTCTGCAGGAATCAGGAAAGCAGGTTTCCCAAACAGAAACAAAAATGTTCCAAAGCCCTGAAACTTTAAAAACTTCAAAGGAATATTTTTTCTTTCTTCTGAAATTGAGTATATCTGTAATTCCTTTGGTGAAATGTCTTTGTTCCTGTATCTATGAATGTTAAAAAAAGAAAACGTAAACCTAAAGTTTAATATTTTTGTCAATTTATTTAAATTATAAATCAAATGTAAATTGTCTATCTTTTTAATTATTTATTAATGAAAAACAACTTTATACAGAAATGTTGTTTCTTTGCAAGCAATTAGATGATAAGGTCATAGAATATTCTGGCTTGAAATGGACTCTCAAGGATCATTGAGTCCAACTGTGATTCCACACAAGGCAATCTGAAGGAACCAGTATGCCTAAGGGCATTGTTGAAAGGCTTCTTGAACCCAAATAAGCTTGGGGCCATGACCATGTCCCAGTGCTTTACCAACCTCTCAGTGAAGAACTTTTTTCCTAATATCCAATCTGAACTCTCCCTGGCACAGGTTTAAGGCATTAGCTCACATCCAATCACCAGAGAGAAGAGAACCCCCTCTGCCACCCCTCATAAGGAAGTTGTAGACAGCAATGACGTCACCCTTCAGGTCTCCTCACTGAAGCACTGAACCTCCAAACACTATTTCATACTGTGCTATCATGTCAAACTAGTTTAGTTCACCCAAGTTTCAGTGCTTATGATGAGGCAAGTGTGTCTGGCTGAAATAAAATGCCTCTTCATGGCATTAACAGAAGTACTCTAACGTACTGTTTCTTCTCCCAAAAAGCTCTAATGCAATATAGGAACACAGTCTGTTAAACAGAATGAGTCACCTAAGTTAATATAGAGAAGTGTTGTATTTTCCTGAAATAGAAAAGAATCTTTCTTTTCAAATAACGACTAATATTTCAAATTATTTTCTTTTCCCCACACTTCTTTAAAACATGTTTTCAGTGCTTTGTAAGACTTTATTAGGCTCTTTATCTTGCAAAGCAGAAAACCTGTTGTGTCTTCACCAATAACTTTTCTCAGAAGTAATTTTGTATGTATATTTTGGCACTCGCTTAGTTTCAAATTAAGGTTATAAAATCAGATTAATTAGGCCATCCTCTCCAGAAGTTTTTCTTCGTTGAGATGTGCGTGCACAAGGAATAAGAAAACAAGGAATATGAAACATGAAACATTATTACTGTTATGTGCAAAATTAATACTGTTAATATTACGCTGTTCACTTGACTTGAAACTCTGGCCTGACAAAATTTAATGCCAAACACACATTTTCCACGGTAGAACCAGTATTTTACTCTCCGGCAATGTTGTGGTGGATTGACTGGACACAGGCAAGCATGGCATGCGCAGAAGCCAGACTTGTGTTCTCAGTCCATTTTAACTGAAATCACCTCCTGCTAACATTCCATGTATGCCTGACATTTGTGCCTGGTTTTATATTTTTACTTAAGACTCATCGGTTTGTGGATAGTTGTAAGAACATTCCTGAATAAAAAAGTGCTCAACCTCGAATATGGAAATCCGTTGTTCTTTCTTTAGAAGATATTTGTAGTAGGTCTCCCCCTGCACACAGCAGATGCCAGTTGTCTTTATTTGTTGCCACAAGCCAGTGCTGCACTATGTTAATTCACCACCTCCAGAAGATATCTTCATATTGCTGGTTTTCAGAATATATTGCTTGCCTTTTTTTCTCTTCTATACTCTAAGCTGCTTTTTAGTGATTTATTTTTTAGAACCAGTTACTGGTGGATACATTTAAATAATGCTCAGATCCCGATATAAATGCTTTTTAAGCCTGGGTGCACTTCATGCTGTATTATTGTCATTGTTCTGTTGGCAAAAATGAACTACTAAAGTTAGTGGTAAACAGCATGTCAATAATTTGCTTTTGTAACACTGCAGCTTTTACTCAAGTTTTTATACTCCTTTGGAGTTGCTGTTTCTGACGTGTATGTTCTGTACAGACTCGAATAAATAGAACACTAAAAAATATTGTAAAAAGAGAATGTGAGAAAACTAAAGTAATTAAAAATGGCTGTTGTACAAAAATACATCGTTTATTTTCTGGGCTTCATGTATGAATACTTTCAGAATCACTACAACAATATATGTCACATAGATGACATATGGATGCATGGATGAAATGAAAACTTGAAGCAAGGTTCAAATATTTAGAACATTCAAATACCTAAATGAGCAAAAGTAATATAAGAAAGGTAGATAATTAACCTTTTTTTTTTTTAATTTCCATAATACTTTAGGTGTTATGCAGCTAGTTATCATTAAAAGCCTCAGTACCAGCCCATTGATAAGGCCCACTGATTTTTTAAGAACTAGAGGATACTAAATGGAGAAGATATTGACTGGAATAAATTGGTACATATACAGACCAGTGAAAGATACAAACATCAAAATAACTATTATTTGTCAACAGCATTTAAATGAAAGGCCTAAATGGATTTTCACATTTCAATTTGACAATTTCTTATATGAGTTAGTGTTTTTTTGTAAAAGAAAAAGAAGATTTGAAATATAACCAAGCATGTAAATAAGCTACAAAAAAATCTTTATTTTCAAGAGGTATCTGCAAAAAAAAAAAAAAAAAAAAACCAAAAAAAAAAAAAAGGCTTGGAAAGAAAAAAAAACAAAACCCTTTTTCTTAAAGCTCTAAAGCTTTAAAAAGTATTTTCTTAAGAAAAATACTGTCATATATCTGGGGATTGGGGTAATATTTGAAGTTACATATAAGTAATTCTCAAAATGTTTTTCTTATTGCCACTCTTAGTTTAGTTTGGCTGAAGAAAACAGTTAATATTTAATGTGAGTGGCATTAAACAAAAACTGTCCAAGTTTTTTAGCAGAACAGAGATCTGAATAGTCTTTTTAGATATAAATTAATTTCAGCTTGAAATTGTGATGTTCCTAAAATAAATTTGGAATAATTACTGGAGCTTTTTCTCTTCTAAACATCTTAAGTTTTCTGTAATAAGTCCAGTTACTTAATTGTTCTCTTCTAGGGTTTAAAATTGGAAATAAGTAAAAAATATGACTCATAAAAATGTTTTACACCTAAGCTGGAATAATATATACAGATCCCTCACTATCTGGGAATGCTGTCACAAATCTCAATAGAATGTCCAAGGAAAAGTGGTGGTGGCAGTTAAAAAAGGGATGGTAACAGTTTGCAGACATTTTTAAAATTCTGAGATTTTACTAACACAATTGGAAGACTTCAATGCACAGTTTGTTTTTAGATTTTTCATCCTCATATCTCAATACTCATCATTCTTATAATAAAAGCTGAACATGTGATATTATTTTGTCTCTAGGATAAATGATCAAACTGTTACCTTAGAGATTATACTCGACATCTTTCTTGACTCTTCCTTGTTTGTTTTTAAATTCTTCTGTTAGCAGTGACAGCTGCTGTCAATCATTTTTTTCTACTGGAAGTCATCAATCAAACTCCAGTTCTTGAAATAAATTTAAATTGCTAAATTTACCTACTACCATAAAACAAAAAGCCACAAACTGCATACAGCTTTGGTTTTGGTGGTTTTGTTGATTTTAGTGTGTTTCTTTGGGGTTTTGGGGTGGTTGTATTTTATTATATATTAGAAATTGCAGTGCAAGCTTAATAGTTAGTCAAAGAATATAAGCCCACTTTCACTTCAGAACTGTGCACCAAGGTGTATGCTGGATCGACTCCACATAACCATCGGTATTAAGCCCTTCCCAAAAGAGCATACCCTGCAGTACTCCAGCCATTTTATGAATTGATTATTCTGTTTTCCAGACAGAAAGATGCCTTGATATTTTTCATCACAGCATTTTAATCTCTACCAGTAAACTCGCATCAGGAATGTGTAGAGTCAATACTGTAGAGTGCCATTGTTTCAGCTCTGGTGATTAACTGGAGATACAGAAGGTAATTTTCTCTTCCTCAGTGAATAGTAGTGAGTTGAGACCCCATCTTCCCTTCCTACTTTCTTCAGGAATAATGAAGTTTTAGTTTTGTTCTGTTTTCTTTTGAACTTGCAATTTTGTTTTTCATGAAAGGGTCATTTATTAATTATATTAGTATTTTTTTTCTTTAGTTACCCTCTTTATGCTCCTCCTCATTAGTGCATGCAGAGTTACAAAACAGAAGGAGCTTTACTAAGCCAGAGTAGACAAAAAAATGTTTTCCTGTAAATCAGGTGGTGACGTCTTGGGAAGGTTGATAATAATTTTGCATTTCTTCCATATTTTATTAAAGACTACCTTGTGCAATTTATCCTCTGGTATGAAGAAGGATAAGTGTTTGGGTTTTTACCTGTGTAATGATGAATTTCTGTCAGAATATAAATGAATACTGAGCTGCTGAAAAGTCAAGTTGATGAATTTATAAATGAAAAAGTCCTTCTAATTATAGATATCAAATAGAATACCCAAAACTCAACACACCCTGTCTCCACCACCAAAACCCCAACTCAGAATACACCTAACTTTCATTTTTCTTCTAAAGAGAATAAAAGTACTGGCAGACTTAATGTGAAAAAAATTAATTTACTAGAAACTGTAAAAGTGTACTTATGCTAGGAAATGCTAGGATAACATACTTCCACTAAGATTAATGTGTATAATGAGTAGCTGAAGCTACTACTGAAAGCTCTTAACAGCAATATTAACTCTTATCTATAATCTGTTGGATTGAGATGGGTTAAAGAGATTAGTTCTTCCCACATCTTTAACTTGAGGTCTAAAGTACATTTTATTTCTTTTCCCCAGTGGAAGAAAGATTACAGTACAAATACATTCCTGCACTTATATCTGGAATCAGTATTAAGCATAACAGTCAAAGACAAAGACATTTATGTTGTCAAAATCCAAGGAATTATGTAGACAACATCCTGGAATGAATTCTGTTTTCACTAACTTGGAAATGTGGTGTAGACAAACACATAAATATATCATAATGGGTCTTCAGTGCAATTAAGAGCTAGGGTCAACATACCAAGCTGTACCATACATTAACGAAATATTTTGTTCAGCGAGATCCTTGACTCTTCTGAAATTTTTTGACTGCCAATTAGGTGTGACCTTTTGAGACAAAAGATTGCTATTATTTCTGTTGGAGGTTGGGAATTTTTCCATCCTGTGGCTAGAGATACTTTAACGAGCCTTAACGACTGGGTACTTAAGAGATAACGACTGGGTACCTAAGGGACAAGACACACTTAGAGACTGAAAACATAGCCCGGTGTGGCGAGAGAAGAAAAAGGTGGCTGGCCGTGGGCAGAGACACACTTGTTCCCGGGACTTATTGGAGGAGACAACTGCTGTTTCTTCTTTCCCTTCACTGCTGCTGCGGGAGCTCAGCACTGCTGGGTTTTTCTTCCTTGCTGGAGTCTCTGCTACTCTTGTTCACCCGCTCCAGTGGACAAGCTGTGCTGCCCAGTTTGCTGCCCTGAGATTCCCTGCTGCAGCTCCGCTCGCCGTGCAGCCGCCTCGCCCTCTGCTCCGTCCGCCATCACCGAGGAGCTGAGCTCGCGCCGCAGCGCCCCCTGCTGGCCGTGACTGTAACTGCGCCAAAGGGGAGGGCGGTGTCTGACAGCTCAGAGAAAGCTGCTACCGGGTATCTGGTTTGTTTATTTGTTATTGCTACTGTTGTTGTTGCTTATTTTCCTCCTTATAGATACGAGTAAAGAACTGTTATTCCTTTTCCCATATCTCTGCCTGGAGCCTTTGATTTCGACCTTATACCAGTTTGGAGGGAGGGGGGTCATATCCTCTAAGGCAGGTTTCCACCTTCCTTAGCAGACGCCTGTCTTCCAAACCAAGACAATTTCTCATCATGAAAGTAAGTATTTGGACAATATGTTCGCAAGAGCCATTGATCCTTGATAATTTGGCTGGTACTCATTGTGTTTCATGTTGCAGGCGATTTCCCAGACTGCTGATTCTACATGCAATGTGTACTTAGCTGCATAAAGAATTTTACATTCTCTTTGAATGGGATTGTTGCGAATGGAGGCAGGAGCTTATAAGAATCTCTGCCTTTTGCCTAGGCCTTTGGCAGCAGGTAGTGACTTTTGTTGGGGTGCCCTCACCCTAAGACCCAGTCTCGTTCACAAGTTCTTTAGTAATGGGCTGATTAGGTCTCATATGAGAGAAATTATCATTTATTAGACACAAAAATAAACAGACATATGACTTGGGATAAAACTACATACTACACAAGAATAAAATAAAATAAAAATGAAATAAGATAAAACAAAACAAAATAAACCTTGAAAAAAAAGAAAAACCTACTAGTAGATAATACATATAATATAATTGAGGTACCTATTGTTACAGCTAGCAAAGAAATAATACAATTTAGGAAACCAATATATCTTATCAGCTCCGATTCGATGATGGAACATACACTAGGATCCTTTCACTCAGTCCTCGAGGAAGTAACCACAGGCCTGCGTCCAGACCTGGGGAGAAGCTCCTCCACACTTCAGAGTACATGCGGAAAGTTTCTACCTCTGTGATATTTTGTGTGCCTTTTATAGTGTAAAAGTGTGTCTTTCTGTCACTTACTTATCCTTTTCATCTCTTTCCACACCTGTTTTCCCATACCAAGATGTTGATTCCTTAGTCAGGATTCAGGCTCCCATGTGCCAAGAGATAACCTCTTGTCGGGATGTTGACTCGGCCTGGGCTATCAATGCATCAGCTTTGTGGGTGAGAGATGGAGGTGGAACACCCTGTCACAGGGATGCTTCTTCTAATATCACAAGTCGTTAGTGTCTCCAGTGAAACTTAAATTTTCATTCTGACAGCAAAAAACAGAAGTATTGTCATCCCTGAACTTCAAGAACTGTGAATTCATCTTCATGAATTGCTTTCCAGCTGTGCAGCAGCAAATGGTAAAAATGTCTACCTTTGTTTGTAACATTTCTCCACTAATATATCATTTTCTTTTTAGCGATTGACAGGTCATCCTCATTTTAAAGATGGTTGTTTATGTTCATGTGATTAGTGACTAGCAATTCTAATTAAAAAAAAAAAAAAACGAACAACACAAACAACACCTAATAAGCTTTCCTTTTGAAAGTTTTAACATTTAGAATGATAAATAGGTGCTGACTTCATAATTTCATCTTTCATTTCAGAAAGGGGAGTAAAATGTTCCCAGACAACTGAGGAGATCTTCCAACAAAAATATATGTATCTTCCGACATAGGACACTACTTCCTTTCCCATTCCAGCATCACCAAAACAACCTTTAACATCTGACAGGAAAGGATTCTTTATTCAGAGACCGGTAAAGACACTTTCACAGAAATTGGTTTTAGTCTATGTTTTTTTCTACCAAAGATGGCAAAGAAGTAGGTGGGGATTCTAAAGTACCAGATACTTCTTTACAGCAAACCTGATCTTTTATCCGTTAAAAAAAAAAAAAAAAAAAAAAATCTAAACCCAAATAATTATAAACAATTATCAGTTTCCTTTCTCTTTTGCTTGTCTTACACAATGTGTTTATTCCTTCTCCAGAAACATGGCTTACTTTAAGAGTAATCCTACTATGGGCATGCAGCGTCTTGGTAACCTCATGTGCTAGGAAATTAAGTATACCCACTTCTGAGCAGGGCAATTTAGAGTCCCTTTGGTTCTCAGCTGAACCAAATAGGTAAGCTTGTTTGCTTTTTAATTATCGCTGCAACCAGTCAGACTCATACTATTTGAGGAAATGAGCATAAGCATAATACAAATAATACTCCCAAATCATGTTGTAAGCAATGGAACAGAGCATTCTCTGCGTTACAGCTCATTTCTTTGCCATTAATTTGGAACATAACTGTCACAAATTCTTAATGATATAAGTAATTAGAAAAAGAAATCTGCAATGCTTAAAAAAAGATAGCTACTTGCAATTATTCCTTTAGGATACTTCATGTAGCATTTGTATATGCCTTAAACTCTGGATGGAGTAGAAAAATAAGGCAGATGGATAAACAAACACTGGTTTATGCACTATGCTTTTGGTTCCACTGTCTTTTTCTTTAGCTAACTGTATAGGATGAGAGTATTTATCTCCTCTTTCTCTGACTGAACCCAAAGGACCAGGGGGCCTGCTTCTTGTTATGCAATTATGAATATAATTTTTTGTAAAAATCATAAACTCGTTCCACATCTTTAGACTAAAAAATTTCACTTACTTTTTCTTTGTAAGGTCAATGACATTCATTAAAGAAGATAAAAGATAATCATTGAAACTAATCATCATCATAAAAACAAGACTCCATGTAGAATCAAGTAGGTGTTTGACACTCATAAGCACAGCAGAATCTATCCTTTTGACAAAGAAACTGAAATACTATCATTTAAAGATGACTGGAATTTATGAGATTTATAGGATCAGATTTTATCACTCTTTGCCTACTGTTTATTAATTTCTATCCTGAGTGTTCACTGAGAACATGTGGAGAGGCATACTAAGCTCTGCTCTGAAAACAACAGATTACTGGGCACAGATTTGAAGTTTCATAAAAAGGAACAGAATTTGCCACACTTTTTTTGTGCTGGCAGAGTAACAGAATGCAGTAAGAACTTTCCATTTCTCCTTGTCTTTGTTAGGAACTTTTGCAACAGAGTCATGGTTGATAAGGACAAATTTATAGATTTTTATGAGCTGGTTCCAATTAAATGAAATTAAAGGGGATAGCTGGAGTCAGAGTCCCATACATTAAGCTTTGGCTGATTTGACCTTATTAGATGAAGAGGGTATCAATATCTGAAAGAAGCTATCAGTTATTTCTCTCCATGTATATCTTCCCCCTTCTCAACTGTACATATGGTAGAAAACAGCAGACCACATTTATGTGTGCTACGTGAAGTGTATAGATCCATGTTTTTGCATTACTCAGGCTGAAACTAAGACAAAAAAAAAAAAAAAAAGGAAAAGAAAAATCAAATTAGAAAGATCTTGAAAGTAAATAAAATATCAATACACCTTCCTTTGTCATGTGGCATAGTTTGAGGGTATAAAATTTTTTGAAGAGGACTCACAGAGCTCATATCCTTCAGACTGTAAATAAACATTTGCAACTAGCTCATGAGGAATGGTCAGGGAAAAAAATAAGAATATGTGCTTTCAAAGTCTTATGAAATCAAACAAAAAAAAAAACTTTCATACATATCTCTGATTCACAGCAAAATCACTGTCCAGTTGTAGCAGTATGAAAACTGTACCTGCTACAAAATCTTCCTCCCAAGTAAGAAAAAGCTCCTTACATATTTCAGTGTAGATAATTTCTATATAACTAAAAATAAATAAAATCTGCTAAAGCATGTCGTGATGCACAAGAACTTCAGTCTTTCTTGGATGTCTCGGGGCTATTTCCTATGAACTTTTGATGTTAACTTCTATGTAATAAATGTTATGTACTTGGTTGGAGATGCACACAAATTTAAATTATTTTGGTAGTTTGAGTGGGTACGTGCACCTATATACAGGGATGGGTAGAATAAGAAAGACCATACTACTTGCAGTCAGTCCATGTCTAGAAAATTGTATCACATTATTTAACAAACAAGAATGGGATGAGCTCCACACTGCCTAAGGTGGCAGTGTACTATTCATGCCTTCACTGATGGTGGCATCCTCTCCCGCAGTGTCAGCTTGCATCAGCTCTAGCACAAATCAAGAGGAAAACACTGACAAGATTTTTAAGTACTTTCTGGCAATTAATGAAACATTGGGGCAATTTGTGGAGTATTGTCTTAATTTTCTGGCTTTTCTGAAAATCTAAACACTGCAGAGTGAACAATGCCACTTACCTGCTGTATGATGTTTCAGCATTTTAGCTATTCTAGTCACTATTAGTCCTAAAAATGACACCACCATCTTCCTGAAAGCATGCTATTATGTATGGTTTTTGCAATATAGAAATAACAAAGTTTGCTATGATATCCCTATTTTTAAAAAATATGACCCTCAGTTTTGAACCATTTTTTGAAATTTATTTAATGTGGCAAATTAATCTGTAATAGATGTTAGTGCCAAATTATTGGCAGCATGGGGACTGTAGGGCTTGACTCTGTGAGGAGAGGCCAGGGGCCATCCATGTTGGACACAGACAGTTCCTGGTGGTTCTGACAGGTTCCAAAACAGAAACACCACAGGAGACAGCTGGGCCTACCAGTCACACTTTTTGGTGACTCTGCAAAAGTATGTTTCAGAAAGGGTGAAAAATACTGCGCAGGTAAATAGGAGTGAGAAAAATGTGAGAAAAACAGCTCTGCAGACATCAAAGTTAATGCAGAAGGAGGGAAAAAGAGGCTATTTGATACAAGAAGTAGCAGTCTGATCATGGCCATCCAACTTGGTTGAAGTATTATGATGCTATAAAGGCTAAAACACGTTTTAATTAAGGGTTTGAATAATGATGATGTAAAAGTTTCATGGTGAGTATTCTCTAAAGCGTAACTAAATGCTTTGTGAGTTTTTGGAGGGTGAGCCTCACTTCTACACCAAGGTGAGAAAGTTCTGGTCTCGTGAACATTTCAGAATGTTTAATAATATGTGTATGCAGGATCTTTTACACCAAATTTCAATAATAAGCAATAAAGAGTAAGGACAGCTATTTTGTAATATTTCTCAGCTGACTCTAGAGCTTATTTTAGTTTTTGAGTATAAGGTTTACTTCTTGTTTAAACTTGAGAGAAAAAGTTAATTTTGCAACACTACCTTCTTATGACTGGGTGTTTTAAAAAACAAGATTAATTCCCTACATTTCCTTCTCTAACCTTATATCCTTGCTATCATATTTTTATTACATTAGTAGTAGGAGGCAATTCTCACTTCAGTGTGATAGCCAGATGTCCACAGGAAAACAACAGTGTAAAATCCGCCAAAACACAGTAAGATGACATCTTTGTTAACATGAGCGCGTGTGAATTAGGTGGAGAATAAATAAATGTCATTTCATAACAGGAAAATATACAAATTACACAGACAGGACAACAGAAATATTCTGAGGAGAACAGAAAAGAGGAAAAAACAAAACAGAACACAATAAGTAGTCCGTGTCCTGTGGCACTCTGACCTATCAGTTCCATGACCTTATCAAAGGAACAAGTTAGGAATCACCATTCACAGAGATATACAACTGAACAACTTGATATCTTTATGCTACACCTTCACCATTAGAATAAGAACTGTGCATCTCTATCACTCACCTGATTATTGGTTAAATAACTGATATATAATCAATATCAACAGAAAAGAATATGTGCAGAAACCATAAGGCTAATTTGTGGCGTGACACTATAAAGAGTAGGCTGTACTAGTGCAGCTGGAGATGAAAATGATTTTGGAACTCTGTCTGTAATGAGGCTCTAGCATCTGGTCTCCTAAAAAATGTATACTTTCTGGTGGAAACTGTGACCTTCTGATTTAATAAGACATGATGGACAGCAAGTAGGTAGATTGAGAAACAGTCTAGAAAATAACTGCATGAGGATATGCCAAATTATCATTAGTCATTTCCTAAAACTAAACAGAGAAAAACATATAAAAGTAACAAATATTGAATTTGTGAGATGATAGCTCAAATCAGAGTGGTAATTAGAAATGCTAAAAAAGAAAAAAAAATACAACTTTTGAAAAATACGTAATGAGAAATAGTTATTGTAGGCAAGTGTCAGAGGACATATCCTTACTTTCCTTAAAGGAAGGATCTAATCATAGAATTATTTAGATTGGAAAAGACCTCCAAGGTAATCAGTCCAACCTTTGACCAAACTCCAGCATATCAGCTAAACCATAATTTTAAATGCCATGTCCAGTCATTTCTTGAACACTTCCAAGGATAGTGACTCTACCACCTCCATGGGCACCCTCTTCCAAAGCTTGACAACCCTTTCAGTGCTTCATGATGTCCAGCCTGAACTTTCCTTGGCACAATTTCAGACCATGTCCTTTGCCCCTGTCACTGGTTGCCTGGGAGAAGAGTCTCTCACCTTGCTCCGACCTCCCTTCAAGTAGCTGTAGAGAGTAATAAGGTCACCCTTGAGCCTCCTTTTCTCAAGACAAAACAACCCCAGCTTCTTCAGCCGTTCCTTAAAGGACTTTCTCAAGGTTCAGCCACAGCAATGATGAGTACAGAAACATAGTCACTTCCCTGGTCCTACTGGCCACACTTGTTCCTACAGGCCAAGATGCCATTGGCCTTCTTGGCCACCTGGGCACACTCCTGACTCATGTTCAGCTGCTGTGGAGAACCAACCCTAGGTGGTCTTTTTCCTCTGGGCTACTTTCTTTTCACTCTGCCTCCAGCCTGCAGCACTGCAAGGGTTTTTTTGTCACCCAAGGGCAGAACCTGGTGTTTGGCCTTGTTGAATCTAATACATTTGGCCTTGATCCACTGATCCAGACTGTCCAGATCCCTCTGCAAAGCCTTCCTGCCCTCCAGCAGGTCAACACTCCTGCTCAACTTGGTATAATCTGTGTACTTAATGACAGTATACTCAATCCCCTCATCCAGATCATCAATAAAGATATTGAACAGGCCTCAATAGTGATCCCTGGGGGATACTGTTAGTGTCTGGACACCAGAGAATGTGACACCATTCACCTCCATTCTCTGGGTATGGCCAGCCATTTTTTAATCCAGCAAAAAGTGTACCATGTCCAGGCCATGGGATGAAAGTTTCCCATATCATGGGAGATGGTGTCAAAGGCTTTGCTGAAGTTCTGTTAGACTACATTCACAGCCTTTCCTTCATCCAGTAAGTGGGTCATCTGGAATAAAAGGAGATCAGGTTGGTCAAGTTGTCTGGTTGGCCTCCCCGTGATCCTTACCCTCAGGCACCCAAACTTATCATCACTGTCCTTGAGCTCTGCACAGTCAAAACTCTCCCTAATGCAGAGCCACCCCACCACCTCTGCTTCCCCACCCATCCCTACTGAAGAGCTTGTAACCATCATTGGTTACAACTCCATTTAGAGAGTTATCCCACTGTGTTTCCATGACAGTAAATGCATCATAACTTTCCTACACAATCATTTCCTGACACTCCTGTTTGTTATCCATACCATGTGCATTGGTGTAGGTGCGCTTCAGCTGAGCTATCCATTGCACCCCCAACTCTGCCATGCTGCCCCTAGGTGTCTACTGCCCTCCAGTACTAAAGATCAAACACTCCCTGCAGCCAGAAACCTGGACAGCTGCATAAATGTGAGGGATCTCCATCTAGGTCAACACAATTCCTTCTAGCAATGGCTTCCGACTATGAAGGAACCAGGGGAACTTACTTCAGGAGCCAGGAGGGTGGGTGTTCCCTCCTACATGCACACTGTCATGCAAACTCCCATGCCATGTTCTTCTTATGGGCCATGTCCTGTTTGGCCCTCTGTTTGCCCACCCAGTTCTCCTCTCTTGGGGTTGCTTGGCTCCCTGGAGCTGTTTAAATCTCTTCTTGTTGCGGTAGCAATGCCCTTGACAGGTCAGGCCTGATCCTGTTGAGTCTCTCCATGCTCTCTCAGATTTCCTTAGTTCCAGGAACGCCTCACCTGATTCCTTCTGGTGTTTTGCCCCCAGATTAATGCCAAATTATGTCTGGTGTAGATGTCAGTACTTTGTTCAGTCTACTTTTAAGTGTGTTTGTGAGCCATTGACCTCAGCCAGCTGCCCGTGAGTATTAAGAGGAGGATTCTGTTGCTTTATATCTAATAAAGGAAATTAACTGCAAAATTACTCACTTTGATCAGTCAAGGGCGGCTGAAGGCTAAGCTGATGTACACGCACCACATGCGAATATTGGCATGGAAGTTTACTGTGTGGATTCCTCTTTCTACTAGTAAGCCTATGAAGTGCATAGAAAGAAGAGATGGCATAAGAATATTTTTTTTCTTCTTCCTTTCTTTTGTTCCTTTCTTTTGCAGAAACCACTCTCAAAGGTTCTGCAGTAACCTCTACTTAGCCAATCTCTACTACAAAATTAAGACAGTTCCTACTTAACTCTTGCTGTAAGAAGCTTTGCTCTGAATTGTGTTTTGTAATTTGAAGACTCTGTTCATCACTTTCCTTTCCTACATTCTTCATTTTATCTTATAACTGCATTATTCTCCACACTCAGTGACAAGCGGTTATCCCTCCGTTTTTTTAGTGTTCTCCAATATCATCTCAGTGGTTTTGCAAGTAATGGTTTTTTTCTTTTTCAATTAATTAATTAAAAAAATGCCTGAAGACTCATGAATATATATTTGAAGATAGCATGTGCTGTATGCTAAATACATAAGCCATGGAGCACACCATATGATATATGTCCCTGTTTGACAGTTTGACAAAAAAAAATCAATAAAATAATTACAATGGCAGCATATATACATATTATTATAGACAAAGATCTTTCATGAAAACTTTTGTATATCATATTAGCGTATTATGGCTTGAGACCTGATGTGGTTTAACCCACGTCAGCAGCCAAGCACCATGCAGCTTCTCTTTGGGGATAAAATTGGAAGGGTAAAAGCTAGAAAAGTCATGGGTTGATATAAAAACAGTTTAAAAAGGAAAGCAAAAAATGCATACACAAGCAAAGCAAAAGAAGGAATTATTGTGTTACTTCATATGGGCAAGCACGAATTAATTTATTCTTCCCATGTATGGTCATCACATGTAATGGGAAGACAAACACAATTACGTCAAATGTCCTCTTTCTCCTCTTTCTTTCACATACTTTTTTACACACTTTTGTATAATGAGTATTATGTCATATGGTATGGAATATCCCTTTGGTCAGTTGGAATCACTTGCGCTGGCTGTGGCTCATCCCAACTTTCCATGTATCTCCAGCCTCCTTACCAGCTTGGCAGTACAATAAAGCAGAAGACGACTTGGCTCTGTGTAAGCCCTGCTCACCAATAACAAAATATCCTTCCTATCAAAGCTGTGTTCAGCACAAATCCAATACACAGCCTCATATAAGCCACTGTGAAGAAAACTAACTCATCCACACAAAACTAGCACAGACCTCAAAGATTACATAGTTCCACCACCCTTGCCATGGACAGTGATGCCACCCACTAGATCAGGTTGCTCATTGCCCCATCCAACCTGGCCTTGAGCACCAGCCAGGAACAGGGCACCCACCAGCTAGCTAAGAAGGCCATATAAAAAGATATATAAGAAGATCACTTTTTTTTTTTTTTTGAAGTGAAGTTACTTCCATATGTTCCGAGTATCATTCACATGAGTCATAAGGAGCTAAAACAACTGTCATGTTCTGGAAAAACCTGGAACCATAAAGGGAATCCAAAAAGGTGGAATTATGCTAGCATTGTGTCATATTTTTAAAAACCCTGGGTTTGCTACTAAATTCTATTTTTTTTTTTAATAAGGTTTTTTTCTAATTATAACTGACTTGTATTCATTTGTTTGTATTTTAAGTGTGAAGATAATATTATTGTCACTATACTTCAATATCATGAAAATATTTAGGCAAAAAATATTGCAAGGGTTTGTTTATTGTTTTTTGTAAGTAAAGACTGCAGTTCTAGCATAGAAATGGTCTGTTATTCCTCAGGAAGGGTACAAGAAGCCTGGAAATTCTTTGCTGCTTTTTGCATCACATCCTGAAAATGACTTAGACAAAAACTTGTTTCTAAATTCATCCAGTATCATTTGACTGAGAGTATGGCAGAAAGACTTAACAAAGTAATGGGTGTGAAGCGGAGAAGAACATAACTGGCCTTATTATATTAAAAACGATACATCAATTTCTGTCTCAAAGCCTTCAGGCAAGACACATAGTTCTTGAATACTAATGACTCTCACAGAGAGAAATTCCTGTGAGATTGGTTATGGCAGTCTTGATGTGGTTTTCTTAGTTAGTATCAACTGGGCAACATGGTCTTCTTGAAACAACCACTGCATTCTTAGAGATGTCAGCCACAAAAAGTGATTGCAAGTTACCAACAGGAATGTCTAGCAGGAATTGCAAGTTACAACACTAGCTCAATTACTTACTGTGAAATAAAATTTCTAAATGGAGGAATTCTTTATCTTCTAGTAGATTACTGTTAATTTTAAACTATGCTGTTGTGACAACTTTGGAGACTAGGTTGAGAAATCTGGATTAAGGAGAAATCTTTTCTCTGAATTGCATGGAACTTGTTCAGTACAGAAGTAGTGTCATGTGTGTCAGACAGTAGTGTCATGTGTCATAGTCCTTCTTTTGTGGCCACATGTAATTCAAATAAAAATGAGAACTGAGGGAAACTGCTAGTTTAAAGAATCATTCCAGAAATTAGATCATTTGCTGCTTAGGTAATGAAGAAGATATAGATGAAATTTAATTTTATTTTCCTCTGCAAAATGAAGCTTCCAGTCTTGCTCGTGTGGACTTCAATCAAACTAGAATTTTGCAGTAATTTGGCACTGAACTCTGAGATTATTGTTCGAAAATAAATAGTGGTAGCACAATGATAATTAACTTTTCAAGTTCACTATAAATCTCTAGTAAGACTCTATTAACACATTTTTCTGGTCAGTTTTTGGAAGACCTACATGCAGATGTTATTTGCCAAAGTAGCACACTATTAGGAAGATAAATAACACTTTCCTTCTTTTTCAAATATTTATACATTTACACCGACTTAGAGACTTTATATTGGCACATTAAACTTTTCTAATACTGCTGATATCGATATCACTTAGATACGCCTTTGCAGTCAGTGGGGAATTGTTGAGCCATTTGTATGTTACTAGGTGTCAGGCTATTTGAAACGTGTTGATTTTTCATTCCTGTGATTGACATATATGGGAATGGTAACTTGCATATTAAAACGATTTGCCCATGGAGAGTTTAATCCTACGGAGGAATGGTGTTCTAGAGTATACCACAAGACTTTTCATTTGCATATGTTAAAAATTAAATGCAACAATTCCCATTATTATCAAAATACTGTTTCTGATTTAGTATGCCTGAGATTCTCATGGTTTAATTATCTGTCACTCAGAAAGCTTACATGCTGCAAATCAAAGTTAAGCTTGTATAAACACATGGATTAAACTGGGTTGCTATTCTAATTAGAAACATAGAACAGTTAGAATTGGAAGACACCTTAAAGATTTTCTACCTTTACGCCCTTGCCATGGACAGGGTATCCTTCACTAGACCAGGTTGTTCAGAGCCCCATCCAGCCTGGCCTTGAACAATTTAAGAGATGGGGAGTTAACAATGTCTCTGGGCAACCAGTTCCAGTGCTTCACCACTGTAAAGAATTTCTTCCTAATGTTTAATCTAAGCCTACTCTCCTTCAGTTTAAGGCCATTCTCCCTTGTTTATATCACTATTTGTCTTTATGTAAAACCTCTCTTCCAATTCTTTCCTTCTGCTTGTTAACCAGGCAAAGTAGACAGCATTCAGCATTTTAAAGGACTTGAACAATCATGAAGCATTCTCAATTACTTTGATGACAAAAAGACAATATTGCTTAATAGTCACTATCAGGGAATCACAGAATTAGCTGAGTTGAAAGGGACCCTAAAGAATCATCAACTCAAACACCTGGCCCTGTATAACACCATCCCCAAAAGTTACAACATGTGCCTGAGAGGCTGGAACATGAAATGTATTTATAATCTTGTGAATAGATAGATAGATAGATAGATAGATAGATAGATAGATAGATAGATAGATAGATAGATAGATAGACAGACAGACAGGCAGGCAGACAGACAGACAGACAGACACAGAGAGAGATACTGTTATATCTTATGATGTGTTTTGTGTTTTATGTAATCCAATTCATATTAAGAAAATTTTTAAAAATTGTACTCAAAACTTCAATAATTCACCAGAATAGTCTACAAATGCATGTAAAACTCTTTAGCAGCCTTCATTAAGAAGAGACATGGAATCACAGTACTGAAGGTTGGAAGCAACCTCTTGAAGGTGTCTCTGCCAGCCCCCTGTGCTGTGAAAGTTCAGTGACACTGTGTTGCTCAGGTCTCATCCAACATCTCCAAGAGGGTCCATCACCTCCTGGAAGCCTGTTCTGGTGTTATGTTACTCTCATTGGGCAAAGGAGATACTTGAATTTAGTCTATCTACCTGTCTCCATTGCATTTTGCTCTTTTAGGGTATTTCTCCAAGTCTGATCTCCTCTCTCTCTACATTTTCCCATTAGATATCTAAATGTCTCTTTCTCCTTTTTTCTCCAGACTGAACAAGCCTCACTTTCTCAACTTCCACTTTTACATTCAGTACTCCAGCTCTGAGCAATCTTAAAGGTTCTCTGGTGCATTGGTCTGTGCCTTTCTTGCTCTACAGAGACCAAAACTGGATGTGATGAAATGACATTTTTTTGTGCTTGAATGTCATTCATGTTTATAGCTGGATACATTCATATGGCACTGTCAAGAGTGGAAAATTTGACTTTAATACATATAAAAATCAGTATTACAAAGCATGGTTCTATGCCTGTATTTAAATAAAATATTCTAATTTTCTGCCACCCTGAATATTAAAACATACTGTTCTATTCAAAGAGAGATACAGTATATTTTTAATTTAAAATTCTGCATATCTTCTGATACTTGAGTAGCTAAAGCTCTAAATTAAAAATCGAAGTTCTAAAATGGTAGCAAAAGCTCAAAAATTAATGATTCACATATTAGTTCAGATGAAAAATATATTTAATTATGGTTAAAAGCAGTTTTCTTTGATTTGTTCCTTACTGATAGAAATTGAAAGCCCTATCAAAAAATATCAGTAAAATCATGGTAACCTGCCATTGTTTTCCTTTTTATGACAAAGAGTATTTGAGTGTAAACACTTAGATTTCATATTTTGCAGGTACTTTACAAGACTTCACAAACTACACTTTGGAGTATAAAATGCAGTCACTCAAAGCAAAGTATTTAGAGGTCATTAATAGTAATACCTCTGAAATTCCATCATGAGAAACAGGAAGATTTTAGTGATGGGCTCTTTCTGAAAAGTCATGTATCCTGAACTACCTCTGGTTTGGCACCTTAGGCAATCAGATAATACAATACTAAAAGGAGCAAAAAAACCCCAAACGTTTTGTACAATAGATTATCTCAGCTTTTTATGGCCAATCATCCATGCTGGTTTCTGCTAGTGAAATTAAATTCTGCAAGAAGAGTAGCTTTTTAATTATTATTTTCCACATCATGAGCCTACTCTAACTGCTTGTGAATGACTAGAACTAATTTATAGCTGATTAGCACTCATTCCTGGAGCTAAGGACAGATATTAAAGCTATTTTCTTCCTATGTTGAAAGTTATTAGCAAATGGAGTTTGGGATGAAAACCAAAGGAAAATAAAAGCTCAAAGATGCAGCCTGAAAAAATATAATCAGCTATGTTGCAATTGTTTTTATTGTTATCCTTGGTGAATGTTACAAGCCTTTTCATTTAACAGAACCAGCTGGGAGAACG
The DNA here is from genome assembly GCA_013397935.1 of Dasyornis broadbenti. Lineage (NCBI taxonomy): Eukaryota > Metazoa > Chordata > Aves > Passeriformes > Dasyornithidae > Dasyornis > Dasyornis broadbenti. Next base: position 23,793 of record VZRN01000023.1, read on the forward strand.
AAGTGAAAATTATAATATGTTTCCATAAAGTACAATAATTTGAAATTGAATATTTCTGATGAGGAAAATATGCTGTCAGTAAAAAAAAGGCTTATACAGAAGGAAATGCCTTGTAACAGCGCACAGGTGGTAGAAGGCAATAGCAATACCCAGACAATAAAATCCTTAAGAGGTTAATAGCATGACCCAAGAACCTGACTAGAGAATAATAGAACAATTTGATTTGGAAAGGATCTTTAAAGATCATCCAATCCAATCCAACTGTCCAGCAATGAGTAGAGACACCTTCAAGTAGATCAGGTTGGTCAGAGCCCTGTGTAACCTGACCTAGAATGTTTCCTGGAATGGGACATCTGCCATGTCTCTGGGTAACCTGTGCTGGTATTTCACAGCCACTGTCATCATAAAAATTATCTTCCTAATATCTAGTCTGAATCAATGTTCTTTTAGTTTAAAACCCATACACCTTGTCCTATTACAACAAGCCCTGTTAAAAAGTTGTCCTTCTCTTTCTTTGTGCTACTTACAAACACAGAGATATTTAAAGACCTTCAGTTGTATTTTTCGCACTGAAAACTAATGTTTTAAAACATATAATTAGATAGTGATTCAGCATTAACAATAATTTCTTACTTTCTTTTGCTTGATTTATTTTTTACATAGCTCCATGGTTACATTTTAAAGAATTCTATTGTAGATGAAGAAAATTTCCCAGATAGGTCAGCATGACATTTAACAAAAACAGTTCTTCAGAAGCAGAAAAGGGAACATTTTCCCCACACCCACATATTATGCTTTGAGTAAGAACCAGAGTCCTTTTCCAAAAAATATTTTTGCATTTGTAGCACAGCAGTTAAAAGTTAAGGTACTATGACAGAAGTATCTGTTTGTCATAATTTTTTATTAGAAATAGGACATCAGTGTGTATGTAAACAAAGTGCTGTGACACAGTCCTTAAAAAACATCTTGTACCACTTATTAGCACCTCATCTGAAATGTTTGCTTTGGTGTTTTTATGTTTCTCCACACTATCCATTTGATGGAATAGTATCATCTGAGTTGGAAGGAACCTTAGAGATCATTTAGTTCCAACTCTACTGCCAAGGAGAGGGACATCTTTCACTAGACCAGGTTGTTAAGAGCTTCAACATGTCTTTAAACACTTTCAGGGATGTTTGCAACTTCTCTGGGCAACCTGTTACAGTTTTTCACCACCCTCACACTAAAGAAGCCCTAAGCCTTCTCTTTTCCAGGCTAAACAAACACAATTCTCTTAGCGTTTCCTCATAGCAGAGGTGTTCTGTAACTCTAATCAGCTTGGTGGCCCTCCTCCAGACTCATTCTAACAGGTTCATATCTTTCTTACTCTAGGCACCCCAGAGATGGATGCAGTGTTCTGTGTGGAAATCTCATGAGAACAGAGTAGAGGGACAGTACTGTCCCTCAGTCTGCTGGCCATGCTTCAATTTGACTTCTTACTGTATTGAATGTTGTTAATCCTCCCCCGTCACATACAATTTTTTTTCTTTTAATATTTTTGCAGATGGTCTTCATATTTTGACTGATCAATAAACCATTAACATGCAAGAAGGATTAAAGCAGATGAGCAAATTTGATGTGCCCATGCAAGTGCCCATTCGATAATGCAGGTTGTGATTCACCACAGCTGTTGCAAGGAAGCTGAATTTATTTCAACATGAAGGGGACTTGACAGTGACCCATATTTTAGATAAATAACTATCAACATTTGAGTGGGGCAACTGGTGCACTGTGTGTTTCTCAATAAGTTCATTAAAATGTGTCTCTCTGGGTTAGCCAGACTAGCATGTGGGAAGTGAATAACATGTCCTAACCCAAAAAAATTTAGGAATTGAATAAACAGGAGAATTTGAAAAAGAGCAATGGGCTTGTCCTGGTTTCCAGCCACATATTCTTTCTTGCATGTTGGTGATACCCAGTGTCATGACAGTGAGCATGTTATAGAGACCAGTAGTGGGAGTCTCACTGGTATTGTGATTGAGCTGTGTATTACTATAGCTGCGGTTTTTGCCAAGTGTAATTTTTGTACTGTGTTTTACTCTTTGCAAAACAAGAGTAAATCAGAAATTCTGTGTAAGATTTGAAATATCTTCAAATAAATAAATTTTATACTAAATACTACATCTGTGTGTGTGATGTGTGAAATTTTTAAAAGAACTTTGCTAGAGAGCATTTGACTCTGACTCATTTTATTTGGTTACTGAAATCCAATATAAGTAGTTTTCTTAAAGATATGTAGGCATGCTAAAGAACAGGTTTTTCTTGGGCATCTTCCATGCAGACAGTGTAAACTTTGACTACTGCAGACTTAGTTCCCACTACCAAAAACAACTCTCCAACATGTCACAGTGAACCTTTCAGATATATTATATGCTTTGAAAATCACAGACATGAGAAAATAAGAATATCTTGTCCTCCCAGCCCACTCCCAATCCTGGGAAAAAGCTATGTAATGTGCAATCAATATAACTTAGAATTCTGGCCTCTCTGCTAGAGCACAGCAGGGAAATCTCCAGCAATAGGGACAAGCCTTGGGGATAGGGAGCAATTGTAGCAGTGTTGTGTGTACTAGAAAAGCAAGACTGGTGATTTTCTACTTGGATTTTCCCCTTAAAATACAGAGATGAATGGGAAGAGTGAAAGAAGTATTAGATTAACAGGTTATCATTGGGCTATTCTCTATTCACTACTGACATAGTAATATGAAGTTACTGTCTAGGGGATTTGGGTTCATTCTTTGACTCATATTATGAGACAAATCATTATATTCTTGTAAGTGTAACAGAAGCATGCAGTAAATCACAAGTAAAAAGTATTTTCTAATACAATAATAAAAGTTGAAATTCAAAGCCATAGTCCTGTTTATGTTCCCCGGATCCATAAATTGTGCTTCAAATGAGGTTCATTTTTTGTTGGTATCTTTTTCCCTAAAAAACTGTTCTGAAAATAATGTTCTCATATAGACAAGCCTACTTTATTAATTAGGCTTGCTCATATAGATACAAATTATATAAAGACAGATATTCAGAAAAACATGGTTAAACAACTCAAAATTTGTCTTCTCTACAAATCATTAGCTTTTTAGTCTTCCTCATACTCAGAATTGCTTAATCAACACACTATCAGAGACCCAAATGCACCTCCATAAACTCTGTCCATCTCCAGCTTTAAGGCTGAGTTTTCATTTGGTTTCCAATCTCCCCTTTCCTTCTTCTATCTCACTCTACAACAAATTGTGTAGAGGAAAAGTATTTGTTGAGTTTATGTAGGGGCTGGTAATGGTGTATGAATCTGTACATGCAAGAACCAATTAAAATACCACAGCTGGTGCTTCTGTTTGTGTCTGCAGTGTTCTACAAAGAGAGAGAGAGTATATCTGGAGGCTGATACGGTAGGGTCAAAGGCAACAGACAGTCTGTGGAAAACTTGACAGTGTCATGTGTAAAAATTTGCATACATATATGTATAAATTTTCTTGACTAATATGTTTTGTGTGTTCAGCATTTTATGATTCAAAGGTAATGTATTCTTTTTATTGGTAAGACAGTAAGTAGTTAACATTTTCAGTTTCATCTAGATTTTGCTTTAGTTTCTTTATTATCCTATTGTGGTAAAAAAGATTACTTTTGCATTTGTTTTCATATTTGTAGTGTTATGTGCACAACATATGGCATCTTGACATTTTTCAGCCCCCTGAAATCATCATGGCAACTCATTCATAAGCTTTTTGATGTAGAATCCAAGAGTATTTACTAAAATAAAGCAAAAAAGAAATATTTAGAGAGCAATACGTAATGATAAACAGTGATAACAGCTAGGCTATACTATATAAATACAGAAATATGAAGAAGCAAATCAAGAAAAAACAAACAAAGAGACCAGAAGTTCAAGTGGTGCTTAATACTGTGAATAAAGGTGAAAATCAGAATGCTGATTTTCAGGCTGTACAAGATCATTTATCCAACGCAGTCTCGATGATGGATGAAATCCCACTTTAGAAGTTATCTGTAAAGCTAGTTCTTATATTCTATGCTAATTTTTCAGGATGTCTATAAATGCCCTTGTAAAGGCTTCTAGCCTGCATTCCTTATGCAACTAGGGATTGAAGTGAACATGATTAACAATCATCCTATACTTCATGTAATTTTGCACGTGACTTTTGTGGCATGTATTACAAGTCATTATTTTTGATAGTCTTCTGTGCTGTAAAGCTTTCTATTTCACTGTAAAGTCCTGGCAAGGCAACTGATGACAGAATCCAGGATTCTTTGGATGCAGAAAAGAATGTAGCAGGTATTTTCAGGAGTGTTTAAATTCTGCCCAAGTCAATTTAACTCTCACAAATTTCTATAGAAGTAATTTGTAAGGTTTTCTCCTAATTTCTCTATACCTTCTTTCCTCATTTATGAGCAGACATTATTAATTTCTCTTTGCCTTTCATCTTGTGCTTTTCAGCTTGTAAGCCCTTTGCATCATGACTTATTCTTTACTCTGTATATTCAGTCTGGCTGTTGCAATAAAAAAAATTATTTAAAAACTACAAGGGCATGTGTGGTGGGTTGGCTCTGGCTAAACACCAAAGGCCCACCAAACCTTTACTGTTACTCCCTTCCTTAGCTGGAGAGGGAAAAGAAAATATAACAAAAACTTCATGGATCAAGATAAGGACAGGAAAGGATCACCCACCAGTTACTTTCATGGACAAAAGAGTCTCAGCTCAGGGAAATTAATTTATTAACAACCAAATCAGTAGGGTGATGAGAAACAGAACCTATAATAACATTCCTTTCCCTTACCCCTTCCTTCTTCCTGGACACAACTTCACTCAGGATTTCTCTACCTCTTTCCTCTGAGTGGTGCCAGGGGATAGGTGGCGGAAGTTACGGTCGGTTCATCACACACGGTCTCTGCAGCTCTGTTCTCCCCAGGGAGAACACTGCTCACATCCTTCCCATGCTCTAGTCGGAGGGTCTCTCCCATGGGACATAGTCTCACATTAACTTCTCCAATATTTTTAGATGTTATCCTAGAGGTGCTACCACTGCCTTTGATGGGCTCAACCTTGGGTGGTGGTGGATCTGTCTGGGAGTTATCTGGCGCTGGCTTCACTGGATATAGAGGAAGCTTCTAGCATCTTCTCGCAGAAGCCACCTCTGTAACCATCCCCTCCCCTCCACTACCAAATCCTTGCCATCTAAACCCAATTCAGTACAGAAAAACACTTCATATGGAAAATGAAACCCTTGGAGACATGTACCATCTCCATCCTGAAATACAGCCCTCTGTCTTCCCTCTTTCATCCCAGTGAAGAGGAAGAGTGAGCATTCTTTCCTCACTGAATCAGTTTGGGCTCCATTAGCTTGCACTTTTCAGCTGTTGCAGACGAATTCTATCATGTATTTTTGTACCTTTCTAAAATGCATTTTGGCTCATTACCAGAGCCATTACTAAATCATATTTTTCTCTAGTTACTGGAATAGAAAAATTGTAAGGGAACTCAGTAATTTTACCTCCTTGCTGCAGGAAGCTCCTTTTGCAAAAGGTAAAGTTGATTTGAGCCTAAAGGCTTTTCATACGTATGGCCATAGAGTTGTGTAACACTTTGCATCATCCTATGTCAGAGTACTCAGTCTTAGTTCCAGAGTGGTTAATTTTATAATTAATCGCATAATAAAGGATGTTCTGATTTCAGAGGTAATTCAAAAGTTATTTAGCAACTGGATAGCACACTCTTGAGCATTTTTTTTTTAATTTTATTTTCAGTACTAATTCCTTAGACCTCATTTTCGTTTTATTTCTTGAAATTGCTTTGATCTTATTTCAAGCACATACCTCATTAAAAAAGACTTCTCTATAACAGCCCAAAGTATTCTTAAAGCAAAAAATTTTAGCAGCTACTGAACAAAAAGACCCCCAAAACAAGCAAACTAAAACCTTTATCTGATTTGAAATTTTCATTTCTGAGGCCTTAAAACTGGCCTTTATTTCAAAAGGAGGGAGAATGTCTCAGAATATTTAAAAGAGTGCTAAGGTATGCATAACTAGGTTGCCAGTTAGTAATCCTTGGATAACAATGGAATGAATTGTGATGTAGCAATTTGAATATTCCAGTGAAGTATATTAAAACTCCCTGATTTCTCTCCTAAATAAGAGAGTGTGCATTTATTAATTTTTATTGTGTAACAACGGCCTGTTTGGAATTTTTTTGTTAACATAATCCTGTTCTTAGATCCATTCTCTTTTTATAAAATATAAATGCAGGGGGGAAAGGGAGATATGCTTAAAGGGAAAAGCATCTTAAAATCACTGCTCTAATCAAAACAGAGACTAGTGGAGGAGGCTTTATCATTCTTCTCAGACTGAGGAAAATTCAGACTACTAGTCTCACTTTGTCCTCAAAGGGCGATGTCTTTGAATTCTCCCAGCTCCTGATTGATCATAGCAATATTGCAGTAAACATTGGATCTTATGGGAAGGTCTAAATGAAAGAACGATCTGACATTTGGGGCATGAGTCTGGATATAAAATAGATAAAACTTTATTTTCTTCTGTCATAGGCCACTAAGTTGCTCTCTTATTTCCCATCAGTAGCATAATGTTATGTGTCTTTGTGTGGTAGGTTCAGTATGCGTGTTTTAAAATTTAGGACTGAAGCATGTATCTGTTATAACAATAGAAACTACAGCCTGTATCTGTACACAAATAAACCACAATTAAGCCTTTTGTTAACTTCGAAGTTTCGTAATTACGACCTGCAGAAATCCATGTAACGTTCACTACAGCACAGATGTCACAAAAATATTTCAACTTTATTTACCAGAAAATATTAAATCTTCCTTAAAATGTAATAAGCTGAAAATAAAAGAAAATTACCATAACACAGTAAAATTAATATGTCTTGGTATATATGTATATGTTTGTACACTACATCAAAAAAAGATCCATCTTTCCTTTCTGTCTGGTAAAATGATCTAACACTAGTTAAACGTGTTTTCTTATACTTTAAGTGAAGAAATCTGCTTACTGAGAAGAGAGACCTTCTCATCAACAAACTATAATGTCTCTTCAGCATTCTGGAAATTGCCCAAAGTCTGATAAACGTTTATGATCAACATATGTGTAATACAAGGTGTGATTCATCATTGTGCAGTAACTGTTTTGGACATTACCAGAAGTGTGATAAACATTTCCTGGCAGCTTGTTGGCAATAGAATTTATTTAGTGTTGACATTTATTCTATTCAACTCTTTTAAACCCAACACTCCGTATGGTGCACGTGCTACATACCAATGAGAACAGCAGACAGGGAAGACAGAGCTTGGATTGCAGCTGTATGACTATCAGCACTTCCTCCAATTTACAATTTTCTATTTGTTTTAAGTAGTTTTCTTATAAAGTGGAAAAGGAAATCACTGTACCATAAGCTTTCAGAAGTTGCCTTCAGATGCTGAATTATTTCCCTATTTTTTCTAATTCCTTCAAAGCATAGAATTTCTTTGCAGAGCACAGTGATTTAGTCATAAAGCTGCCACTAATGCCAATGGGAGCTGTACAATTAAATCCCCTGGCAACTTTTTTTTTACTGTTTGTGTAATATGATGATTTTAAACTGGATGAAGCACACCGTTGCATAATCCTGAATCTCCCGATATCTACTCACAGGTTCACAATTCCCAGATCCATCAAGAGGCTACAAGGAACCAAGTTGAAAGTGGCATATCTTCAGGACACCTTTTCCCACTTGGGTGAATGAAAAGCTCAAGTCTCTCTAGGACTTGTTATCTCAGCATGAACTTTTGTGAATAACAAAACAGTGTCCTCTTGGTAGCCGATTCATAGCTGTAGTTTAGATCTAGATCTTCCATTCCATCAGAGGAGACTTACAAGTGTTTGCATAAAGAATACATTAACTCCCTCAATCTCACTTTTCCAACCTTCATGGAATAACAAGATATATTCCTTGATCAATGTAATAAATGAGATTTTAGGATAAGTCCCTGGTAAAATGAACCCAGATGAAGTTCTTTCTTGCCTCTACTAGTTTTGATTTTAACAGATTTAATGAGTAGGAGCACTGTCCTCACCTGAAGTATCACTAATGGCTGAGCATGTTTTAAAAATAGAAAACTACAGGTTGGATTACCTTCAGAGATATTGAAACCTGCATATTCCTCTTCCTTTTAGAGAATAATTCATCCTGGCTGCTCTACAGAAAAAGCAAGTAATATAAGTAATATTACATCCTCCTGATATCACGCAAAAGCAAACAAGCCAAAAGTAAAAAGCTATTTTGAAGATAGACTGCAAGCCCCTACCTTCTGTTTGGGCTTGAAATGCCTTTGATTGGAAGTATCAAGTTCACAAAGGGTTTCCCATTGTCAGAAAGTGTTCTCTCTACACTATTGTCTGGTCACTGTGAATGACCTAGGATGATTCCTAAGTTTCCCTACAGCCTATGAAGAATCTTACACTGAATTTCAGAATGCAGAGCTTTCTGAATTTTACTAAGAATTTACATTGCACAGGCCCTAAAGCGGAAAACATTTCTGGTCTACAGTTTAACAGCACTTAATGTGCTGTGGTGTTGCAAATCTAAAGTTGTCTCAACACACAGTCCGTAAGCCTGACAGCCAAGGGTCAAGGGCTATTCTACAGACTCCCCAGGGATGTGGTCACAGCACCAAGCCTGACAGAGATAAAGAATCATTTGGACAACATTCTCAGGCACGTGGTGTGACAGTGGGGAGGGTCATGTGCAAGCTTAGAGTTGGGTTTGATGATGCTAGTGGGTCCCTTCCAACTCAGCATATTCTGTAATTCGGTAATAATAAAAACCAAATTATAGAATTACCTGTACTGCAGATTTAGGATTGTTTTGATAGTCTACAGGAAAGAATTGTTTGTTAATTTTGGCGTGTTATGGGCACATATTAGTAACAGAACTGCATTTTTCTACCTGTGGATATCAGACACACAAATATACAAAATAAATAATATGAGATAAATGTTAAATTTCAATTAAGCCAGAGAATCCATTTGTATTTCCAGCACATAGCATTAAATGCTCATTACTTAATTAAAATGCAAATACTGCATAACCCAGTGATTCCTGCAATTTAACCATGAATAAACTCTTTCTGTTTTCTGCTCTAATTTGCTGTACTAATCAAATTAATGGTAATTAGTGAATACTTACACAAACAACAATAAGGTAGGTTATTCTTTCTGGGTTTATGTCTTTTAATAATGATATAAACTTAGATGAGCTCAGACTATTCAACGTTTACCCAAATATCAACAAAGTACAATTTATGTAAATCTGCAATGCTGAATGCTGCCTGCAAAACTCATTAGCAAAAATAGAGCATCTTGAAGCCTCACATGAAGTATTAAAATACAAAGTAAAAGTAATCAGAAGATGCAAAATCACGTGCATCTTCTAAGTAATTTCAGAGAGCTTGCTGAGGGGGAGGAATTGGTTTTAATTTGGGTTATACCTTCTTATACCAGCTATAACATCACTAGAAAGAAACATTAAAACCTCATAATCTCTAAACACAACATAAAGATGGGCAAAAGGAAGCAGCAGCAGCTAAAGTACGTAGTGGAGAGCTCACTGAAATTCTGTATGTAAGCTTGAACACACTAATCCCTAGCCATCAAAGGAAAGATTATCAAGTGTAAATAACTGCTGAGTGATGATTGTATAAGACAAATCTAAAAAGCTGGTTTTTACAAAGTTTTTCAAGCTTTTGGGCAGTGAATTTTAAGAACACAGGGGAGAGAAATAGTACGGAGGAAAAGTCAGTATCTTTCTTTTATTTTGCTCTTTCTTTCCTTTCAACATTTAAAGGCTGTCTCCTTCCTTGCGAAACATTGTTTGGTGTTCAAGGCTGAGGTGAGGGTTCCTCCTTCACTCTCCCAGAGCTGCTGGAGTTTTAACCTGCGACCACCTTCCTCCTTCAGCACCCACAGCAGCAAGAGATATAGCTACAGGGAGAAGACACATTATTGGTCTCTTGCCAACTGGCAATTCTACTTTCCACAATAGTGATACTTGTGTCAGGACTGCTCTGGTTTGGGAAAAGCCTGAAGGTACCACTCAGCCTTTAGTGTGAGAATAACTTCATAAGACATTACACACCAAGAAAATATCTTAATAAACATCAAATTAATTTCCACTATTTTGCCAGGCAAATTTTTCAGATCTCAGGATAAAACCTGTCTGATTGGATGTATGGTCAATGGTGCACAAGAATAAATAAAATTTCAGGCTTGAGATAGAGTTTCCATCTTCTTGGTATCAGAAACACCAATGTTGATTTTTTTCCCCCTCTTTCTTTTTTCTTTACATACTGCAACCTGATGTTCTTTGGAGGTTTCTTTTGATTGTATAACACATACTTTTTTTTGTTTGGATTACAAGAGAGTAGAACAACCAGCTCTTGAAACTGCTATTCAATAAATTTGGAATTTGATGGGGGCAGCCATTGTGAGCTATTATGAAAACAATAAAAAATATGAAATTCTGATTTTCTGTTCAATTATACCTGCTGATTTTATTTGCTAAGGGTCAAAGTCAATATAAAGTGCTGCAAGCTTATAAAGACCTCAGCAGTCCCCACAGATAATTAATATGTTATATGAACTTTTTATACTAATATTTTCAGTTCAACTAAAGTCCACTAACTGAAGAAATTGAATCTTGTCCTTCTGGCATGTTCTATTTGAGGGTGCAAGGGTCACACATTTAACATGATCAGTGTTTACAAGAATGGATCAGCAGAGCGCAAGATAATTTTAGGAATTTTTGGCAAAGGTTAGATCCGTCTTCCAACTTTGATAAGATGGAAAATTGCAAAACAAATTAAGGAACTCAGAGTAAATAACACAGAGTAAATAATGTGAACTTTAGCACTGTAAAGTGATACATGTCCAAAAAAATTCTATTCAGTTTTGCCAGATTACACTGCTATAAAATCAGATCCTACCTTAACTATCTCTATGATAAGGAAAAAAAAAATCGTAATTAAGAAAAAGCCATAATTAAGTGGTCTGCATGGACAGAAATTTGTTAATTCATTTGAAAGTACTAAATGTTGTGGAAGGCAGAATATTGCATCTTCTGCTTCCTTCATGAGCACATTTAAAATGCACTTAAGAGGGAATGGTGGACAGGTGATGTCCTGAAGACAATAACTGTCTCATTTATAATTAGGGACAACCTGATTTGTTGATTGGGATTTTTTGGGGCTTTTTCTTTCTGCTTCTAAAAGATACTGGCTTGCTTCCCTGCCTCTAATGTGACATTTATACTCTTATCTAGAATTAGGTTACCTGCTTTTGAACTAGAATGTAGGAATTACAAATAGAAGAGGAAAAACTAAGGAATATCATCCTGAGCTTTTTCCTATCTCTTTCAAAAACGTATCGACTAGAAGCCAAGTGGAAGTAAGGTTTAGACAGTGGCAAACTTCAAGTTCAACTCAATAAAAGCATAACCAGGCACTTCCCAGGCTGAGGTTAAACCACAAAGTTGCCATTTGTCCATCAGTGACTGATGTCTTACACAATGTGGGTATCTCTTGACAACTTGTCAGAGGAAAGCATTATTTTTTTTTTCCTTTATATGGCTTTAGTTATGTGTCTTCTGAAATCTTGCAAGTCTACTAGAATTTCTATATTGTGCAGCTAGCATATAAGTCTTAAATCAATAATAATATTTTAGAGGTTTATAGGTCTACATCCTCAGCTGTAATAAATCATTGATGTTCCATTGAAACAATTTATAACTTCCGTTTTATCCTTCTTTTGAAGGATCACAGCCCATCTAATAATATCCCAGCAAGTTGTTCTTCATGTTTCTTCTGTAGGAAAACAATTCACACTAATGGTAATTAACATAATGCATCCACATGTCAGGCTTAATACAGATTGCTGCTCCTTCTAGTGTATGAGAACCTTGGGAAAATTCCCAAATCCTCGTACATCATCTCTCTCAGTCATTAGCATATACCGATAATCTTGTATCACAAAGAATCTTAATTTAAAAACACACAAAAAAAATTTGTCTAGCCCTTTACACTTTCAATATCACTTCTCCAACAGTGTTATCTGGGCAATACGCTTAAGCAATTGCTGTGGTCAAATTATTTATCCTCTGATTGTGATTGAAGTAGGTGATCAAAACCTGTGATACTTCAAATTGCTTGCTGGAGAAGTCAGTGACAATTGCAGCACTCACAAATGCCTTGGGATTAGCATGATATTGCCAGTAATATGAAGAAGATTAAGAAATAAAAGGAACAGAAATATTTTACTTGTATTTTGTCATCTTCTTCCCTCATTAGCAATATCTAATTAAAAGGCTGATTTTCACACAGACAGAATGAAATACATACTGAGCTGTGCAATGGATTCCTGTCCAGGAAGTACGAAAACAGTAGTATGTGCATGTATATATGGAACACAACAAATCATTCAGGCTTTGCAACAGAGTATTTTAATTTGTCATAGATAATTATTAAAATTTTGAGAACAAGAGAATTTTGAGAACAGTGTCTACTCTCAGTCATCAGTCTCCATAACTTGTCATTACCAAAAAGGGGTTTATTTCTACTGTTTGGATGAGTTGCATTATTCTAGCTTTTAAATGTATGTGTTAGGTTTTTAGCGCCTAGGCAATATGGACAATCAGCTTTGTGTTTAACAATGTATGGGAAGTGCAGAGTAAATTTTAGTAAGTAAAACTAAAATCAATCTGATAACCCCTTGCCAGTTTCTAGTTTGAGAGTGGGATGAAGAATTAATATTTTTTTCATTTTCCTGTTAACCGTTTCAGTAACTATCACTTGTACAATCTTTTGCAATGAATTTGGTTCATCTATATTTTAATACTCAGAATAAATATACCACTTGGATAAATGTATCAGTGTAATATATTTTTTTTTTGTGACAAAGTTGTTAAAGGTATTTTAATCAAAGGTCAGATAATACTTCCTTTTACCAAGTGCCTACTTTTTAAACAGACCTACTGTTGTTAAAAAAAAAAAAAAAATCACAGTGCAGAGGTTATACCAATCTCTATCTCCAAAACTCTTACATCCTTTCAGAAAGAAAGCTGAATCATCATAGCCCATTTTGCAGGGGGAGTAGAATGAATACAAGTTAAAGAACAAACAAGTTTTCTTCTGGGAAACGAACCCCCAATAAACAACAAATCCTGCACCACCCCAGAAAACAAAAAAAAAGAAAAAGGGTAGCCAAACATGCAGTAAAGGTTGTCTCAGGAGCTGGGTATGTACATTGACATTAACCTTGATCTAGTAGTTCTGGTTTGGTATTTAGCAAACCAATGGGGGCAGACCAACACTTGAACATTATTTTTTCTGACCGTACAGTAAATTAAAAATTACCCCAAAATACAGTTTTAGTACACAGGGGTTTTAATGGGTGAGGATCTTTTCCTTTTTCCAAATTTTACTTTTTGTCACTTTCAAGTGGTAATGAAATCACTTCTTTTGCATTTTAGAAACACACTTATATTTATTCTGTAGAAGGAAAGAAAACAAAAAAACCCCTCCAATGACAAAAAGGCCCATAACCTAAGAAAAGCACAAAATATCAGACTTCTTCTTCATTTAGCCTCAGAAACAGCTATTGCATTATTTTGGCCCTATGAGATATTAAAGCCCTGAAGTACTGGATTCTAGACTATTAGCTGTGTAATAGAATGATATATTAATAGAATGATGGCAGGATCTGTAAGGTAAAGATACTTGTTTTATTTGTCTTTACACACTAATGTAGAAAGCTGCAGAAAAGGTGCGCTTTCTTTGGTGAAAAGAATTAACTGGGCTGTAATCACCTCAAACCAAAGGTTTTGGTGAGTATTTCTGAGAAAACACAAGCCACAGCAGTGTACTCCTGGTGGTATTACAAGAGTGTTATTTCCTTCCCACTTAAATTTCTAGCCTAGTAGGTTGTCTCCTCTGTCATGGCTATGTTCAGATGTCTTTCTGCATTCAGAGTTCACAGACTATATGTGCATGGGTTTTTTCATATCAGGATGAAACAGATAGGAGAAAATACCACTGCTTTCAGTAGAGAATGAGATGCAATAAAACTGCAGATGAAGAAAAACACAGTTTGGATATTCTCTTTGTCACCTATTGTGAAAATTAAAAATCTGCGTTATTTGATTAAATAGTTCACTGGTTTCGCTGGGTTATAAAATTACTGTCTCGTTCTGTATGAGAAGTACCTCAGATCAGATTAAAATTTTAGTTTCTCTAGCGCTACACAAATGAGCTCAGAAACCACTTGTGCATTGAAAAGGTATTTTGTTTTGCAGCTTCAGAAGTTTTAAAAAAGAAAGGCCTTCTCTCTGAATTTAACCTTTTTTTCTCTTGGTTATTCAATCCTACACAATTCTAAATAAGTAGATAAGAGATACATATGCAGCAGCAGGGATTAATTTTCTGTCAAAACCACAAGCGAGATCAATATCCACACGGGAAAAATAACAAAAATAACATAGTCCTTTTCCAAGTATGCACAGCTAAGTCTGAAACGCATGTGAAACATTTCTTACCTAATCACAACAAATATCTATTTGTTATATAACTGTGAACTTCCCCTCCATCCAACTACATAAGTGGTATTACTGCTATTTTACAGAAGGAGAAATGAGATAGAGATTAAATTATTTCCCTGAGAGAATAGAAATAAACAGGGAAGTAAGCTACACTCAGAATACCTAAATATTAATCCCATGTGCAACCAATAAAGTTATCCATCCTCCACTAGCACAGTAGTATCTGAAGGTATGTGGCTTACCATGATGTATCCAGTGAGGTGTTTTAAATTCCTCCAATTTTAGGAATGAATAAAGAAAAAAGCCCAAATGTCAACCTTCTCAGTGAGGTGTGTTTACACACTTGTATTTCAAACTTTCACAAATTAAAGGCTTAGTGAGTGCTTCTGACAAGGACAATGTACAACTGGGACAGGAGAAATAGACACCTATTATATATCAAGTTCACTCAGAAGAGTCCTCAAGTAGTTTAATGTTACTGATGCTGTGCTGATTTTTGTCTTTTTCCTTTTATACCTTTTATATATTCTCTGTATCATTAGCACACATATTTGTAGCTTTGTAGCCTGATATTGTAACTTAGTTTCAGTATTTTCTTAGGCAGAAAGACTAAACACTTTAAAAGCCTCCCATCTGAGGGTTTGAAGCCCCTATACTATCTTGGTTCTCTGTAGAAACCAAGGTTGTAACCAGCTCTTTGAGACATATTTTTGTAAAGATGTTTCAAGCCTCATCTGAGGGGGAAGAATTTAGAAATTACCAGAAATGGAGGACATTACTTCATCTATTGAGTTTCTTAATGGGGAATCTTTGTCAGATATGCTAATTTGCTAAGTATATAAAAATGGTATACACATCACACGCTGTGTGCATCCTTCAGCATTTTCCGCCTGACGAATTGTGCACCTAAGGATCCTTATTAAAAGGTAACCCTTTTTTATCCCCTTAAGTGTGTCTGGCTCATAATCCTAGGACTAGAGAAAAAGTCATCATTACAAACCCTCTAACAACTCTACTGCAAATGAACAGGGAATGATGTAATCTCTGTATGCCTTTAGTTTGTACCTTGGAATTTTTGAAAAACCTATACTGCTGTGATGTTTAATTAAATATCTTGAAGGCCAAAGAACTTGAAAGCCTATCAGGTTTCTTTTTGGAGTTTTGTTTTGTTTTGTTTTGTTTCATTTTAGTTTGAGTTGGTTTGGTTTTAGGAAAATATAATTGAGAAACTCTCCTAGATGTTTTATGTGTTCTTAACTGCATATCACAGTAACAGAATAGTTTTCCGGAAATAAAGGATACTATTGCGTTAGTTTTTCAGAGTACGGGTAATTCACTTACATGTAGAACTCTTCACTTGTTGCAGATGGATTGAATGCTCTGACTGCCAGATAGAGCAAAGTAAAAAAACTTTAAATTAATGCATTGATTCATTAATAAAAGGAGTAAAGTGAAAGTGTTTTCCTTAACACATTGTAGCAGACATGTAAAGTGCAATTTATGGTTGAAACAAGTGAAATATCAGCTATAATAACTTTTAACTATAATGTCCTACCCTATGACCTCAATAGTTATAGCATCAAAGGAGATTTTATAGTTTTATTGCAAAATGTAGTCCTGTACATCCTTAGATAGAATGGCCTCAATGTTGTATTTTTGCAGAGTGGCTTCGTAGAATTGATTTCAAAAGAATGGAGCAAATTCTCATGCTTTAATAAGAATTGCTATATATATGTATGCTAAATATAGACATTAAATATTTGTATGAGAATCACTTATGTCATAATTCTAGATTCAATTATGCAATTTGTCTATTATGTTGGGATTTTAGGGCTAATGGCAAAGCAATTTAGAAATATCTGAGTAATATCTACTTTATGTGCTAAACTGGAAATTTTTTTATGCTTTTGCCTCTGACTGAAAAAACAAGGGAAAATCCAGAGGCATACTTCATTGATTTTAATTTTGCTGTATCTTCCAATATTATAATACTCTCTTATTTGATAAAAATATTAGGCAGACATTAGAAGGAATCTGAACACATGAATACTAAACGTTATGTAGATTAAGGACAGAAAACCTCTTCAAACTTCTGTTTGATGTGTGTAAGTTCTCAGGACAGCAGCATAATCCTTGATGTCACTGTTAAAAACTAATCCTAAAATAAATAAAGATGAATCTAAATTCATTTGTAAATAAAATAAAAGAGTGTTAACATGAAACTAAGCCTATCTCTACCTTTTTTTCCTTTTTTTTCTTTTTTTTCTTTTTTTGTCTCTTTGAGCACAGATCAATAGATCAGCTTCATCCAACCATTCAACCCAGGACAAGAAAGCGATACAATTTATGTCATAAGAGTAGCTGACATATGTTGATAGTTTTCACGTTTTGAAAAATAATCCTTCTGGAAATGACATGGGTAGGACTTCTGATACCAAGACTTTTTTTTTGTGACTGAACAATTAACTTAAATTATGTTCATTAGAAAAATGCAAAGAGAGGTGGATTAATTCAGTGGGAAAAAAAAAAAAAAAAGAAGATACACTACAGAGAGGTTTTATGATTGTAAATAATCTGCAAGTAAGTGAGAAATCATTAGTCTACCCACAGTGCAGGAAATATAATTATATAGTTATAAACCACACTTTTTGTAGGAAAAAGCACTTGCAAGGAGTTTGTAGTACACTGTGCTTCCCATGCTGTGGTCTAACAAAGACTTACTAACAACAATTATGCTGACAAACCAAGCAAGTTTAAGATAAATACAGTCTTTTAAAAATCATTTGATTCAAGAAAATACATGAAATTGCCAGAAGCATTGATGGCTGCTGAGACAAGTTAGTAAATTATATGTTAACAATAATTTGGAAGTGAAACAGTCTGTAGACACACAACAACCACACAAAGGCTGAGTGATTAAGAGTAGATGTTTTAGCTGGCAATAGGCTCATTTTGTGGCAGCTTATTTTAAGTGAGGAGGTTAAATAAAAAAAAGATCAAATCCAGCCGATTCTAAGTGGAGAATGTATTATGGAAATGGGTGCACATTTGTTTGAACTTCGTCTGTCCCACATACAGAGATTTCAAGCAGAATATTCACAAGTTACAAATTTTCTTTTTCTTTTTTTTTTTTTTTTGACAATACATACAGAAAAGAGCCATTTGGCTAAGCTTTGGTGCCATGAGCCCAGTGAAGAACTCAAGCAGTTTTTGCTGGCAGAGAAGGAACAGGCAAAATCTGAAGAAAATATCCAAATCTCCACATCATGGAAAAGTAAAATAAATACTCTACTGATGATGGTTTGCGAAGTCCCTTGAACGGGTAAGTGATAGTTTCTCAGGCAAACCCTACTTGATTTTCAAAAATAAGCCTTGGGAGAAGGTTGCAGTTTACACTTTTACCAGATGAGACCCACACACGAATTAGTCAGGCAACATGGGGAGCAGAACACATGGTAATCTGTTCAGCACCGGTGAGGTAATGATGTTCTGTGCGTGTCTACACCAACAGCTTGAGGCAGACAGAGGGAGGATACTGATGAACCCTGTATTTTGTGGAGTGAGATTTGTGCAGCATTTGCTGAGCCCTTCTGAGAATCTAAATTTTATATTTACATGTGTCACTGTTTCAAAACTGTTATGAATTTAGCCTTTGAAACTACTACCAATCTTTCAAACCTAAATTTTCTCACCTAGTTTAGTAGATTAATTCAGTAAACCACACAAGTCAGGCATGTGAGTGATCAAGTAAGAAGGTAAAAAAAAATCAGACTTTCTTCTTTCCTCATTAAAAGCTTATTATTCCTACTAAATTATTTTGCAATGAAAGAAAGAAGAAATGTTCCTTTGGGGATTGTTCAGGCAATGAAACATTTAAAGACAAGGCAGGTCAGTAGTACGTTACTCGATTACGAAGACAGTGAATCCTAGAACTTTAATCAGCTTCATGTTGTTTTTAATAAATTTATTTCTCCTGCCCAGGATAGTGCTAACTGAAAAACTCAGACAAAATTAATTATTTCAATTATAAAAAAGAAAACATATCCAACACACACATAAAAGTGAGAATTCTTCTACAAGAATCATACATTGAAATAGCAGTTGACTTCTGGTTATTCTTGAAATTCAGCTTTTTGATAATATACATATTTCATGGGAGTGATCTGCTCTTACATTTTCTGTCCTATGATGTGACTGTCATTCACTCTCTCTACTGCCACATATTCTTCAATTCCACCAAGAGGAAACTACATGCAGCATGAATACAGAGTGAGCTCCTACTTATTCATAATTATTTAGTACAAACTCAATTTTGTAGTTTTTTGTAAAATTGGATAGGAAATGTCATAAAGACTTGATCTAAAAACAAACAGTGGAAAAAGAAAATCAGAGACTAATTTTTCGCTTTTTTATTTCTTTTTTTAATTTCTTCTTTTTCTTCTATTTCTTCTTTTTCTCTTTTTATTTATTTTTAACTTTTATTCTCATCTTATTTTACCTTTATATTTTTCATTTTATTTTTCTTTTCTTTTATTTATTTTCCTTTTCCCCCCTCTCTTCATTTAATGCTTTCTTTTTATTCTCAGTTTTCTTTTGCTTTTGTTTTTATCTTTTCTTTTGTCTTTCCTTCTGCTTTTGGTTTTGCTTCACCCTTATTAGCAGCTCCTTAATTACAGAAAAGGTCTAAACTCTTACATAAGACTATATACAAATAACTCTGTATCCGTATACTAACATTTATTTTTATTTAGTTATTTGAAATGTGGCAAGTATGCAGTAATCTTGTCTTTCCAGACTTTAGAGTTTTATAGCCGTCTGTTCCTTTAAGAAGCAGATTTCTTAGTTTTCTTTTTCTAGAAGAAATACAAGTTATTTGAAAAGAATTTTTTTTTTTTAACAAATCCATTGAGAATCACAATAACTGACAAGAAATCTTTGACCTATCATTTCCAAGTCATTGTCAACTATTCTGTTTATTTTTTACTGCTAGTATACTGAACTAATACTTGAAAAATGGGCAATATTTAAATGTTAGTTTATTTTGAGAAGAAAATTCATTTTGTGTAGAAACCCTAAAAGAAAAATAATTGAATGGCAATGCTGGATAGAAAACCTAATGGTTTTACTTTTTCTGAAGTAACAAATGTGTTTTAGAATCATTTTATCCTCACAGTTGTCTGACACATACCTTCTTAAGTGGCAAAGGAAAGTTAATGTTCGTCATAATGAAAAGAGGTGTTATTTCCTGGCCTTGTATTAGGAAATACTTTTATGGAAATGTTGCTGTCAGTAACCACAGATGTCTTGGAGGTTCCCGCTTTCTACCTGAAGTCATATGCTTTGCACGTACTCTTTCATTTCTATACAGACAGTGAAAACAAAATGGGAAACAGAATACCACTCCCCACAAAAAAGACCACCACCATCATCCCTCCCCCCACAAAAAAACAAAAACAAAACAAAAAACAAAAAAAAAATCAAAACAAAAAAATGATATTCTAATATGTATTTCTACCAAATAACTTAACATTTTTAATCTAAGGGAACCATACTTATTTTTATGTTTCTGTTAATATTCATGTTGTGTTTGTGCACACTGTGTATTCTTAATAGCTAATTAAGTTTGCTAGTTTTAACAATGCACAGATCTTTTTATTTTCAAGTGATTCAATTGTTTACAGTATACAATTCACATTTTAAGTTCTAATTTAGAAATTACTGTAACTTTACAAGATTTCCTTATTTTCAGGATTAAAGGCAATATTACACCCATAAAGAGATACTGAGTTTGGATAAAACCATCTAGTCTCAGTGGGACTACAAAGCGTTAGATTTCAATATTTTAATTCTCCTGAAGGTTTCTGTGAAAAATTTAAACCAGCAGTATATGCAAACTCCTTATTTACTTCACTCTTCAGGCAGAACCGGTTTCATATAAACCAGCAAGCATACAGTATATTGTCATTGTTAATTCTATTTTCAGCAAAGCTACCTGTTTCAAAATCCAAAGTTTGCCAGTTCAACTGATAATCTTGGGTCCTCACTCTGCAACTAGATTTGCTTAAAGAGAATGGGTTAATTCAAAAGACTGGATTGCAGCTACTTCTTTCATGCGCAAATAAGTTCTCAATAGATTACTTTTATTGGACAGACAGCATTTTCTACCCATAATTGTGCAACCAGGTCTGGATGCTCTGTTTCTTTAATAATTTATGAAGAAACTGTTGATAATGAAATTGTCTTTGCCATCCAAATGAAAATAGCAACCCTCAGTACCTGCAACGAGGCATTCAGTGTATCCTTGTATTATTCAAAAAAAAAAACCAAAATCCACTCTCACAGACCGCATCTTTAATAGTGGATATTTAAGAAAATTGATGCCATTTATGACTTTAGGGGTGTAGTAAGATTAAACAAAAACCTATCATTAGGTGTTCTATGAGGAGATCACCAGACTTTTGCATAAATCAGGTCATTCTTGACTTCCATAAATTCTATTACTTGTTTTGGGAGAGTATTGATTACATTTCAAATACCTACACAGTTAAATCCCATGGTGAAAACTTTCCCCATCCTGAAGATGTCTATTAGCAAAGAATAGTTAAAATCTTCTTTCATGGCAGTTGTTTTGTTTCATTTAACATTAAAGAGAGATTAAATTAAATAATATCAATAATACAGTAATTGAAAACTCTGGCAGAGAGAACTTTTGGTTAATATGGCAACTCTTTCCATCACTAATTCTCAGACTATTGAATGCAGTAATATGAGTAGAATAATTTTCTCGTTGCAAATTCCTAATTATAATTTTACATAAACTTTAGCCTTTCAGAATGAATAAACCATAAAGCACAGTTTCCTTCTAGATTATAAGGAATTTAGAGCCCAGTCAGATGTTATTTGAAAGACAGTTTTCAATAAGGCCTTGGATTTAACCTTCAAACATGCAGAAATATCGTAATTTCATTTTCCGCATATGGGCAAAATGGAAAAAAAAATAGATATGAGAAGGTGGGAGCACAAGATCAGAAAATTTCCCCTTAGTTACACCAATAAAAGCTGGAAAAATTTCTGCCTAGACTACTGTAGGTAAGATAATACTGGGGAGCAGACTACAAAACACTTTTTCTACTCTATAAAATTTTTTTTCCCACATCCGCTGATTACAACATCATAACTAAATAAAAAATCTCATTAAAGTAAAACTGGTCAATAGATTTTAGAAATCAGTAGACTGATACATCCAAAAGAAAAAAGTATTTTTTATTATTTCTTCATAAATTCCTTATAATTGATTTTCTAAATTGTTCATAAATATATTTATAAAAATTCCTGTTCTGTTTTAAATCTAAAACAAAACAGCCTTTTGAAAATTCTTACATATAATTTTGTCTCTGAACTTCTTAATCCTGATTAAATCAGTAGCATGGAAGAAGTAAGTTTGAGGACCTGCGATACGGAGCTTCATTTGGTATCCACGTCAGTTTGTGTCAGATCATTAGTCACACACACACGAAGAGGTACAAGAGCTATTTACATGTAACCTAAGATTACAGCACCCCTTGTGTCAGACACTCCTAGAATCTGAAAGGACTGTGTGTGTGCTGTGTCCTTTTCCTTACAGCTCATTGCAGTGGTAGAAGTTTACTTTTATTACTGCTCTGTGATTATGCAGCAGAAGATTATGACTCAGGTCTAAAGGCTGGTTTTTCTACTTTGCAGAGGACATTTTTTCAGTGATGTGGTTTTCTCCTCAGAATTTCCATAGCTTTCTATTAATTCCAGGTGATATTAGAGAAAGGAGAGGACAAAAGTCTCTCAAAGAGCTTATTTTTCAGGCTTATTATTGAATTGTTTAAGTTTGCTGATTTTGCAGTGTAAACTAATACGGAAGTTTGACAAATTTCTTTATCATTGCAGAACCATTCCATGTAGACAGACAGTCAGAATTACATGTATAGCTTATTATACATTTCAGTCTTTGAACTGCGCATTTTATAATACTTTTGCCCACAATGTGATGGGTGCAACTTTTAGCCACTTTTTCAGATTATAAAAATTAGTGATAGGGCAAAGAACAGGAATGCCATGAGCTTCTCCTAAAAACACTTTAGTGCTGTGTAGAATGTAAATCTTGGAGGGTGACTACACATAGCATTATAACCCTCTAAGTGTATAGCAGAGAAGCAGAAGTGACAAAAATTGTTCACATAAGATGAAAATGGTAAGATGGTGATGTCAACAACTGATAAATAAATAAAAATAATTATAACAAAGCAACCTTTTCCTCCCTCATGCAAAAGAAAAATATTTGTTATATTTGCTGTGTAGTGCAAGATATCAAACAACTTAAGCTCTAAGCTCTGGGATAGTAGACATTAGTTTGTAAGAGAATTGATACTAATGGAAATCAGAATTTTGATTTCACCGGGTGTTTTTGTTCTTTTGTTTATGTGCAAATTACATGCCTTTTTAAATCAAGATTTTGTATCTGTCTATCATTGTTATCACTGCTATCACTGTCAAGTAAACGGAAAGTATATATAATCTATTTGAATAGAAAAACCACAAAAATAAAAAAGGTATTTATGATTGCAGTCTGTCTTTCCAGTGACCTGGATTACTATAGTAGTAGGTGAGAATAACCATTGAGTTTAATGCTATATGATTATGATTATGCAAGAAAATCCTCACATCTTGTTTTACAGTTGAGACAATAACTAAGTCCATCTTTAGGGCTGGGATGCAAGAGAAGCTCAATTACTTTTTATCTGGGTTTTTGTTTGTTTTTTTTAATATATATTTATTCAAACACCTTGTTAGCAGCAATCTCTGTTCTGCTTAGAGAA
Organism: Dasyornis broadbenti; assembly: GCA_013397935.1. Classification (NCBI taxonomy): domain Eukaryota; kingdom Metazoa; phylum Chordata; class Aves; order Passeriformes; family Dasyornithidae; genus Dasyornis; species Dasyornis broadbenti. The sequence goes on from VZRN01000023.1 coordinate 47,277, forward strand.
AGCAAAAACATTGTACAGCCTCTTCCATAGCCACATTTTCTGTAGTAGTAGCTGTGTATAGCTTTCCCTTTCACCCTATGAGAAACTTGCTGGACAATTAGGTACTGTCTTTGAAAGCAGATAAGGAGGATGAAATTTTGGGCAGAGGGAGGAACTGCACTGGTTCACAAGCGAATAGCTTGCTTCTGCAGCAGCTGTTTGTTTCTGAGGGTGAATCTGCCCCAGGGAGCTCAGACTCTCCACAATATCTTCATGAACAATACCCTGCATCCCCAACACGAGTCAAAAATATACGTGGGTTTTTCAACCTCATCACCTCTGAGATCACACAGGATCTGTTCTCAGTGATTTAAAACTCATATCATTCAATATAACCTGAAAACATCACTAGAGAGAATTACATGTGGTAATGGGAAAAACAATATCATTAAGGTAGTAAAAGAAGTTCAGGGAAAGTTCAGGAGGTTACCTAGATTTTCCCATTGGTCACAATTGCAGCAAGGCCTGATTCATCAGCATGAGGGGCATCAACTTGAACCAGCAGGGGTACACAAACCAGAAAATATTAAAATTATGGGAACTGCTCATGTTTTCTGTTTTTTCTCTTCTTGTCGTGCACGGTAAAGTCAGTTTCTTCAGGGTGAACCGATTATATTTTATATTTTATCCTGTTTTTTATTTGGAAAAGTTTAATCTTCAAGAATATATCATCAATTATGAAAAACAGTACTTTTATATATTTTTGTTCTACTGTCTATGTGTTTTAAGTCACCTAAACATTTAGTATATGTGAATAAACAAACAAAAAACCTGCAAACTGAAACCTTTTATTAACAACTGAGCAAAGCAGTCCGAGAATATTCGCATCACTAGATACACTGAACCAATAGAAATATCTCTTTAAGCAGTAATAAATAAACATATGGATTATCTTCTTTGAATAGAATTCTCTATTTACTATGTATGTATATGTCTGAAGAGTCCGATTCCAGATATCTCTACCAATAAAAAGCATAAGTAAAGTACATTTTCAAGCTTAAAAGTAATAACTGCCACAGGTAGAAGATTTACAAAACAGAACAAACATAACCCGTTATTTGACTTGTTTCTTCTGGCTTGTATGTTGGAAAAAACAAGCAACCAAGCCGTAAAAAAAAAAGCACAACATATATTGCATTCAATATCTCTTCCCATAATGAAAGGGTTGGCATTATTCCTCCAAATACTTTTGAGTGAGCAAGGGTTGTACCTTGTTTTCAAAATTATATGACTCACCCAAATAATTTACAAGCAAATCAAGTGCTCTAGGGTAATGGGAAGGTAAAGAAAGACAAAACTGAATTACTAGGCAGAGGTGATTCATGTTTTCTTGGAGTGCCCAAACTGAGGTTAATTCAGAACTTTGTGCTTCAGCCCTATTTTGTGTCTTGTGCAAACGAGTACTGCTCAAAATGAGGTTAAAACTCAAATCTTAGTTGCCTATAGCTCCAGCTCTCAAATACTTTAGAATAAGTGAAACTTGAAGAAACAGATTGCATCCTCTTCGAAGTAGGCTTCTTAGCGTTTTCCTGTTCCTCTGTATGACTGAGAGGGTGGTTACCAATGTCCACCATGTTGTGACTTGGAGCCTCGCTCTTGAGAATGGAGGAAAAGGGGATAATCCAGCTCAGTGTGGACTTCTATTCCTCCTGCTTTCTCCTCTATTTTCTGCTGCAATGTCATGCCACAGAACCAAAAGCCAGACATTGTGCTTTCTTTTTTCTGAGAATGTAGAGGAATTAGTGAGCTCTGGGGACAAAAAAGGTGGCTCATCAAAAGAAAGCCCATGATCCAAATTTAGAAATAAATCGTGACACAAAATAGTTAATTCTATGAAGGATATTTGGAAAGTATTGCTCATTTTCATTTGAAAAGGCAGTTTTAATACAGTCTGTCATCTGCTATGTAGCTGTTTTATCTCAGGAGGCCTAAGAGGTGTAATATAAGGTACCTATAACTATATGCTGCAGGCTGTAATTAATCCTGTAAGATATTAGCCCTACAGTTATTTCTTTAAAAAAAAAAAAAAACAAAACAACTCAGCAAGCAAAAGGAGGTATAGAAGTGGAGAAGAGGGAAAACTTAGTATGAGATTGGATGAGATACAAGTTATAATGACTACTTTCAACAGGGGAAGCAATTCATTATATGACTTAATGATATGAGTGAGCATTTCTATAATGAATAAATCTGGTCATGAATATGTAACATTCACAGAAACAGCCAAATGCAAAGCAAATTTTTTTGGGCTACAAACAGGTCACAAGCACTTTCTGATTTTCCATTCATGGCAGAATTTTGTCTATTTACAAAGCAATTTTGATCATTTGGCATTCAACTTCAGTGGAAAAATGAGATTTTTTGCTATTATTATTCCTCTTATTTAGGGAATAGATGCAAAAAATATTAAGTTTTAGCTTCTTAACTGAAGATATATCTTTACAACCAGCCGAAAACATTTGACTGTTTCAATTGATTTAGTATGTTAAACTTATCTAGAAAGACGGATAATATTTTTCTAACATGTTGAGGGAGTATTGTGCTCTAAATCTAAGTATTTCCTCTGTTTTCTTTAAGTGAGACAAAGAAGAAGATATTGACATTAGGAAGTGTGTACATACCTCATTAATATTGCCAGAATCCTAGTTATTCCCAGATCCTGCTTTTAAACTTTCTAATTTTGAACTTCTTAAGCAGAAATTAATTCTTCCATTTTATGATGGCTGGGAATTTTGATATAAATGAAGATATAGACATTACTGAAAATTAAACTGCAGAAAAGACAGTGGTTTATTAATGCTGAAAAGTTATCCCAACTGTCTGTTGAGGAGTACTTTCAGTGCAGGTAGCTCGGTGTGCAGCTGCAGTGAGAGCTGCAAGAGCTAGAGCTTTGGATCACAGGAGCCTGAGGCAAGAGGCCAGGAATTGGCATCAACTCTTTGCACAACAAAAGCACAGGGCCCTGTGGTCCTGCCAGCTGGACACACACTGGGAGACACAGCAGGAGCTAATGATTCAGCTGGCAAATTGCAGACTTTCACACACTTAGACTGTGAGGGTGTAAAAGCCCAGGGTTTGCTTTGCTCAAGATCCCTCCTCCGAGATACCAGCTTGAGCTGCTATTTTGTCGCTGCACCAGGGTGAAATTATTTTAAGGAACCAGAAAACTGAGACTCTGCTATGGGAAATCTGGGCTTGAGTTGGTAAGAAATCCTAGTCTGACTGTGTGAGAGTGGGGGATACAGCTGGGAAGGGGCCTCAGTCCCAACTCAGATGATGCAAATGTTACTGCCAGAGTGGACCTAGATGGTCCAATTAGGACACTTTCCTTGCCACTTTTAAGTCATTGCAGAACTTCAGTAAATAATAGGCATGCATAAATATGTTGTATTGGGAAAGGGTTAACATGATTTTTATAGAATGAAGTCATACCACATAACTATGCTTGTGTACATTACAGGACTTAAAAAGGTCAGAGATTATAGGAGCTGTCTGACAAAATATACCTAGATTTTAAAGATCTTTCTCAACAAGAGACCTTAGAAACACTAAGAAGAAAAAGGGATCAATCTCACCACAAAAAAAGATAGGTTACTATCACTGCTGTTATTATTACTACTCTGTAGTAATACATGGCCACGTATCACAGCTAGGAGGAGGGGTTGTTCTTTTTATCTCCCTCCCAGTACAATGGCAGCTTATTCTAAAAGTCCTGAGGAGATCAACTTTACCATGTCAAAGCTTCTAAGTGAAATAACATCTACAAGACAGGCAAAATGAAAATTAATATGAAGACTCCTATGAAATTAATGCTGAAGATTCCTACTGTGCCGAGCGTCTGGCCAGAAAATGACTCATGGAACTTAGTGTCCTTATAAGTAAGGCAAAGCAAAAAGAAGAGGAAAAAACCAAGGTAACTGTAAATATATGCTGTTGAGTTGTCTGTGAATAGATTCTGGTGTCTTTATGGATAGTTCACTGGAAATACTATCTCAACACACATCAGCAGCAGAAAAGAAAATCAAATGTAAGGAATTATTAGCAATGAATTAAAACTAAAAACCTCACAACCTTTTCCAAGGATTGCTTTCTCTTTGAAAAAAGATTACATGGAAGTAAAAGAAAATATTAGATTTTGGTCAAGGAAACTGCACTGTAAAATACTATAGACACAGTCTACGTGTTCCAAAACCTGTTAGACAAAGAACTGTATGAACCAGAGCTAAATCCTTCAGATGGCTTCAAATTACCTGTGTGGCAGACACAAGATGTCAATAATATGACTGATACCAGGAAGATGTGGTTTGGTTTTGTTTGGTTTCGTATTTTTAAACAAGAATAGGACAGAAGACTTATAGATAAATTACAGCTCAAATTCATAAACTTCTAGTTCATAAAGGTAGAGTTCAAATTCGTAAACTTAAACTTCAAGTTCATAAAATTCAAGTTTCACCTAGACAAATTAGAAGGCTGGGCAATGACCACCCATATAAAGTTTAACAAGGGAAGGTACCGGATTCTGAACCTGAGACAGGACACCCCTGGGTATACAGACAACTGGGGAATGAGAGGCTGGAGAGCAGTGCTGCGGAAAGGGACCTTGGAGTCTGTTATGAATGTGTTTGTGGTTGCTCATGTATGGCTTGGATGCAGGCAGCTTTTGTAATAGAAGGGAAGAGGTCATTCACTGATTTAATAGGTCTTACTAGAGGTTCTGCTCTCTCTCGCATATCTATTTCGCCAGTCCAGTATGTCACTCTGTTTGTCAATGAATGGGGATCATTTGTGGGGGAGGGACCAAAAGATAAAGTAACACCAGGAACCCAGAATCTATTGGCTTCTTCACCATTCAGTAGGATTAGGTCTTTTCCTGTTAAACAAACATGCCACTGTTTCAGTTTCAGTTCCACCTGGCTTACGGCCATAGTGTTTTTGTAAATTACCCATCTGAATCAGATCAAATAGGGTCAGTTTTGGGGTACAATTTCCCTGCCCACTCTGAAGTTCAGAAGGTTTTGGAGCCTGAATAACTATTAGCTCAATTTTTCTGCCACCTTTTTTTCCCTTTTCTTTTCCTCCTGTAACTGTCTCTGCAGCTGTTCTATTTGCAGGGACAATAATAACTTGGTCACTTTCCTAATTTCCAGTTGAGTTTTTAGTCCTTGTTTCTATTTAATATTATCTTTTTGGTATTGGCAGGCAGCTTCTAGGTGGGTGCCTAATATTTTGCAAATAATTTATCTTTCCCATTCTTCAAATGGTGTCTAGCAACTTTTAAACGTTCTTTCATAGTTTTCTGGTCATGCTAATTATCCTGAGCCCATTTGTCCGAGAATTTAGGGCTTGGACTTTCCATGCCTTTGTAAGTAGTCTGTGATATTACTTGCCACTCTGCTTGCTGTGAGAAATTGTTATGAGTGAGTGTTTGAGATTACTTAAAATATCACCTGCAAGAGTATCAGCAAAAGTCAGATTTAATATTAAACTATGGCACAACAGCATGACAAAGTCCATTAGCAAGATTCACTCCCCTACTTACAGCACAGTTAAGGCATAACAAGAGAAAGCAAGCAACAACAAAACCAAACAAAATCCAGGCAATCAAAACAGAAATGAACTGGGAACTATCAGGGCAGGGGGAGTGTGTGTGTGTGTATGTGTTTTAGGTGTGTGTGGCAAAAGGACAATGAAGCCAAGGATAAAAAGGAACACAGCCCAAAAGCTTAACAGCATTCAAACTTAACAGTACTTGAACTTATACCTTAAACTTTTACAATTTAACAATGGAACAACTCTTAACTTATACCTGACTTAACTTATATCTTAACTTGTAACTTAACCTTAATAATTTAACAGCAACACTTGGCAGTATTTAACCTAACTTATAACTTCAAAGACATACTTATCAACCTAGCAAAAGAACAACACTTTGCAACACTTAGCATATAACTTATGACTTAACCTTACTTACAGGCCTAACTTACTTAGATATATAAGGTACTTAAACATCTAAGAAAGCAGCATTTCTTCCAGATTTGCTATAGCATATAAACATAAGCATGCACACAGACACAGAGTGTCAGCGCAAGCAAGGTATCTGTGAAAAATTTCCCTCAGACGTCAGTGAAATACTTATTTCAGATGCCTTTGCATCTCCCAATGGGCAGAGGGTCAGGTCTCGAGGAGTCAGGGTATGAGCCCACGACTTGTCATCGTTTGGTGATACTCCAAGAACAGCAAACCTGAGGGTTTGCTAGCTCTTAGTGGCATCCCACTTAGAGGAAGATTGCTGGGTGCAGCCCACTGCTGTACAGGAGAGCTCAAAGGGCCCCATCTTGGACCACTGTTTATAGGGTCACAAGAGAGTGGGCTATAATCATAACAGTGTTTCATCCTGGTCACAGTTTGGGTCGGCACTTTCTTTGAAAGTGTGACAACCAGAATGTTATCCTGTTCAGGCAAGAAAAGCAAGACTATTCATAAGGAAAACAGGAGCTTATTAGATAGCAGTAGTTCCTGGGAGCAGACTGTTTCTAAAAAGCTCAGGAAAAGCTGAGCCCAGGTGCTGTTTTCAAGGTCAAGGCCTAATGAGCATTTCTTAGATCACAATGCAGCCTGGAAGGGGAGCATAATGCACCACCACAGGGTCCTGGCCAGTGGCAAATTGAATCTGAGTCAGTAGTGTCCTGGCAGGCAGGAGGGTCATCCCTGACCTGGGGGCATCAGGCACAGCATCACCAGCCAGGCAAGGAAGGCGATTGCTCTGCTCCTCTCTGCACTGGGGCAGCCTCACCTTCAGTGCTGGGGGCAGTTTTGGGTACCACAGCATAAGAAAGACATGAAACTATTAGAGAGTGTCCAACGGAAAGCAACAAACATGGTGAAGAGCCTTGAGGTGAAGCTGTATGAGGAGCAACTGAGGTCACTGCATCTGTTCAACCTGGAGGAGACTGAAGGGATGCCTCATTGCAGTTACAACTTCCTTGTGAGGGGAAGATGAGGGGCAGACATGGATCTCTCCTGTGGGGAGATCAATGACAGGACCCTAGCAAAAGTCCTGAAATTGTGTCAGGGCAGATTTAGCTTGAGTATTAGGAAACGGTTCTTACTCAGAGGGTGGCTGGTCACTGGAGCAGTGTCTCCAGGGAAGTGGTCACAGCACCAGCCTGACAGACCTCAAGAACCATTTGGGCAATTCTGATTCTTTGGGCTGTCCTGTGCAGGGCCTGGAGTTGGATTTTGTTGATCCGTGTGGATCCCTTCCAGCTCAGGCTATACTAAGTGCCACAGAATTATTTCTTAACATCACAGAATCAGTTAGGTTGGCAAAATACCTTTGTGATCATTGAGTCCAACCTTTGACTGACCACTACCTTGTCAACTAGATCACGGCACTAAGTGCCATGTCCAGTTGTTTCTTGAACTCTTCAATGTATGGAGAATCCACCACCTCCTTGGGCAGTCCATTCGAACGTTTAGCAACTCTTTCCATGATGAAATTCCTCCAGATGCCAGTTTGACTCTTCCCTGGCACAGCTTGAGGTCATGTCCTTTTGTTTTGCCTCTAGCTGCCTGGGAGAAGAGATTGACACCCACCTGGCTACAACCTCCTCAAAAGGAGTTGTAGAGAGTAATAAGATCAACCCTCAGCCTCCTTTCCTCCAGGCTAAACAACCCCAGCAGCCTCAGTTGTTCCTCCTATGACTCGGTCGCCAGATCCTTTGTCAGCTCCATTGCCCTTCACTGTACACCTCCAACATCTGAATACCTTACTGCATGAGATGCCCAGAACTGGACAGAATTCTACGTGAGGCCACAACTTTGCTGAGCATAGACAGACAATCAGTGCCATGGTCTTGCTGGCCACACTGTTGCTGCTACAGGCCAGGATGCCATTGGCCTTCTTGGCCACCTGGGCACACTCCTAGAGCATGATCAGACAGACGTTGACCAGCAGCCCCAGATTCTTTTCCACTGGGCCACTTTCCAGACACTCTGCCCCTACAGTCTGTAGTGCTGCACAGAGTTGTTGTGACCCAAGAGCAGGACTCAGAACTTGGCCCTATTGAACCTGATCGATGGCTTTGGCTCATCGATCCAGCTGTCCAGATCCCGCTGCAAAGCCTTCCTGCCCTCCAGCAGATCAACAGTCCCACCCATCTTAATGTTGCCTGCAAAGTTACTGAGGGTGCACTTGATCCCCTCATCCAGATCATCAATAAAGGTATTAAACAGGACTGACCACCAAACTGAGTCCTGGGAACCCCACTAGTTACCAGCCACCACATGGATGTGACTCCATACAGCTCCACTCACTGGGCTCAGCCAATCTGCCAGTTTTTAACCCAAAAATGTTGCACCCCAAATTAATGGTAAAGAGAAAGATGCAAATACAGGTTTTGGCTCAAAGTGCACCAGTATGTCAAGTGTCACATGACTAACACAGGATGACATAGATCTGCTTTGTGCTTACACTTTTCCTAAAGCTTTGTAACTTAGTGTTACCAGAAACAGAATGGTGAAATAGAAAAAAATTCTGTCTTGCTTTAAAGGATTGTCCATGTGTTAAAAAAAAATTAAATTTCAGAACTTATATTTTTTCCTTTACAGTAAAGAACAAAATCCAATAAAGTACTTGATTCTTGTTTTTCAAAAAGAGTATAGAAAATAATCTTGATAAAGTAAAATTCCAATATTTTGTGATAGTTACAAGGCAGAAAATACAAGAATGTTTACTGAAAATGTATGTTCCAGTGGATGCTATGTACCAGGACCAGGAAGATAAAACCCATCTGTCTTTGTCTATCAGTGACTTTCATTCACAAGTGAAACCTATGCAGCTGGGAGAAGAACAAACTGCTGAAAAAGGGAAGAAATAGAACAGAAAATGTATGGGAAAGTTGATGGAACTGAAAGGTCACTCACAAGTCACATGTGAGGAAGCCCATCTGTTCAGCACAGGTGCCTACAAGAATACTAAAAACAGCAAAGGAAGCCCCAAAATAGAAATGGTGAATTGAGCTCTGCTTCACTGTCAGAGTACTCCTTACTCATTATACAGCCTATAAATGCCATCTCAAAACTGCTGTTTGAAGGCATAAGCAATTTTCAGAGTCTCTGTTTTGTACACAGAGTCACTGGATTATGCGGGTTTGAGAGGGCATCGGAATGTCTCAAGCTGAACCCCTGCTTCAAGCAAGGCAAACAGGGAACTCAGATGGGGACACACAAGGCTTTGCTCCAAGGGGGTATGAATGCCTCCAAAGATGAAGAGTTTGAAGCCACCCAGGTCAACCTGTTCCAACACTTCTTTAATTTCAAGGTGACATATTGATTGCAATAAGTGCAGTCTGAACCTTGCCTGTCCCATCAGCAGTCTCACACTCCTGTTTATCCCTGTCTTCTTAATTCCTTCCCCGTAGACACCAGGCTAGTGTTGTGTCCCAAAGCTGCCCCTTCTCCCAACAGAATCCACCCCAGAAAACTTGGTGTCAATTAAAAAAGGAATGGAATAAACTCAGTCACCTTCTCAGGTCATAAATAAGGATAGGACAGGACCCAAGACAGACAGAACCCTGGAGTCCTCATTTTTTGAGCATCAAAAATTGTTTTGTTTATTCTTGAAGAATACTGCCATACAAAGTCTTAGAAAAAAGGTATTTAAATATCTGTAAGTAAGACCTACAGAAATGCAAACACAGCTAAAACTGGTGTTCTGATCCCAGAATAGAAGGCTAATCTCCACATGGATGACAGAAAGGCACCACAAAATTTTATATTTCAAATTTCTTTAAAAATGTGCACAGCGGAATCTTGGTTCAAATCTTGCTATCTTTCAAACTTTTCTGTCACTCCATTCCACACATTCAGTGCCACCTAAGAGTCAGGGTATAAACTGTCAGTTGTGACAGTTTCTCATAATTACTGTCAGTTATCATTCAGTACAAATTAAAATTTGTACAGAATGTGGATAGAGAAACATTTCCTTGCGAAAACCATGCTGCTTTCTTCAGCAGAGATGGTCATCAAACCTTTAGTTTGATGAAACATGTGTTTTCTGAATCTTTCCAGTTTGGGAAGGAAAAAAAGGAATAAAGTAAAAAGGAAATTGAATCACTTCTGTACTTGAAATTATTTTTCTCTATGGGACATTTGCATAGAAATCCAACCACATACTTAGGATCTTATCTAGATGCAGGTTTTCTCAGTCTTTGAAGAGTTGATCAACAGTTTTTAGGAGAAAAAGTTAGAAAAGAAGCAGCATTGGACTATTTGCCTATGTTAAGTGGGTTTTGCATTCATATCCATGTCCTACAGAAACTTATTCTGAACAGTAGTGAACTACATGAAGTCACTGAGAACTGATAGATCTGTACTAGACTGAATTCTTGTATTCTAGTCAGGATTACAGCAGATAGTTCTCTCTTACAAACAAATACTTGTGAAGCTTTTTGTTATAATCTCAGATAAATTAAATTTTGATATATAATACTCTTTCTAAATTTTTATGGCATTTTTAGTTGGTTTGTTTTTGTTCAGTCTCTTCCACAATTATGAATTATTCTTTCCTAACTTAACTAAATTCACTCTATTCAACACAGTTAGTAAAAAAATGATGCTAGCCAAAGTTAAAGTCAATCAAAACTGTGCTTCTCAATTCTGAAAGTAGCATTTGCATGGGTGTGTCCCCATTGATTAAACTGTCAAAATTAAGGGAGATATTTTAAAAACAAACAAACAAAACCACCAGTCTCAACATTTTTGAGATTACAGATACATGTATTATCATGGTATTATGGTTCTGTAAAAGAATAAGGTTTTCAAGTCTCATTATAAAACATATAATTAGATGTAGATTTTTTTTTTTTTTGGCATGTGTACATACAGTGACAGAAAATGTGATATTATCCAGAGGGTCAGATATGTTGTTTTGTAAATTTGCATTCCACTTCCTGATGACGGTCTAAAATCATTGGGCTAAATATTCAGTGGATTGACATACAGTTAAATATGCAAACAATTTGATCAATTCTTTCCCATTATTTGCTTTTGCTGTTCTGTTCATTATCTTTCTCTGTTTCTCATCCCTTCTCTTCAATACTCCAGATAGAAAAAAACTAGGTAATTATTCAGTTCCTGCATTAAGGTTTGCCCTTTAACAAAATGCACAGCATCTTAATAGATTTGTGATATCAGAAAGATAGAGTGGTTCAACTACTTTTTTTCAAAGATAATAGGATACTTTTGATATCAGGTGAGTCCATATTCCTCTAAGACATAACTATACTATTCTGTAAAAAATGAAATCATTTCTCACCTTGACTTCTTTGATTGCCACCACCTTGAAACATCAGTCATTAACCTCCCATTGTTTCTTTCTCTCTGAGGCAAAAATTGGGCTTAAAATACATTTTCCCCTGATAAAGCACTTTGCATTCGAAAGCAACACAACAAAAATATATTTCCTTCAGCAAACAAGAGAAAAAATACTTTCTTGAATTCTCTTAGAGAAAAAGGTCAGTGAAAATATCAAGAGAATAGAAGAAAAACAGGCCTTGGAGAGGCACTGCACAATACGAATGTAACACACAGCCTTAGGCACTATATAGATGCCTACCCTAGTTTGCCTGCCTAACTTTCCAGACCACACATTAAAAGATACCACAGGCATTCAAGTCTTCCCAGCTGTGATCTTATCAAAGAGTTTATCAGTGAACCAGTGAGTTTTTCTGTACTTCTGATTTTGTAATATTAAACAGAAAGTCTCTGGCATGTGACAATAACTACTGATATATAGCAGCATCCCCAACTTCCTTACTGGCTTGACAGTATGAAAAGCAAAAAAGGCCTTGGCTCTAAGTCCTGCTCAGCAATAATAAAAACATCACTATATGATCAACCCTGGGTCCAGCCCAAATCCAAAACACAGACCCATACTTGACACTATGAAGGTTAACTCTTCCCCAGCCAAAACCAGTACACCATGAAAAATCAAATCATCAGTCAACTGTAGGTGTTGTTGCACAGATTAGCAAGAAAATTATTTAGAAAACAGCTACTTTTGGCAGGGCTTCAGTTCACAGAATAGACATGTTTAGAGATTAGCAGAGTTTCTCTGACACACCTGGGTTTATTTACATGTCATAATTTGATTAATGCACTATGTTCGTTCTTTTGGTTTATCAACATCCACAATACCAAATGCATGAGAGAAATATTAAAAATTATATTTCAAAAGACTGCAGAAATTCTTTTCTTTTTTTATTCTGGACAAAAAGGAGCAAAAAAAAAACAAAAAGGGGGAAGTAAGATCCAACTGATACACAAAGATCAACCTTATACTTTTTTAATATAAAACTCCAAGATTAACAGATATTCCTTTAGGAAAAGAGCATTAAACTGGGATTTATATTCCCTTTGGTATATTTTTATTTACACATTTACTTAAGAGTCGAAATGAAGTTACCATATCTTTTGTTTCCAGTCTCTCTCCACACACGCATCTTAAAGAGTACAGAAAATACTACTGAGAATAATTAATTCCCAATTATCACCTTTACATTTCTACTTGTTTTGCTTTTAAAACTCTGAAAATTTTCTCTTGCTTCGCTAGTAAGGGCTGTGTTTTCTTCTTTTCCATTACTATTGGGTCACTGCATGAGAGAGCACTATCTCCACTGAGGAAAAAATTCTCAAGCTCGTAACATTACAGGTGGGATTAGAGCTTTTCTTTGAGAAACTCAGTTGCTAAGTACCTCTTTGTTCCAACATGTGGTCAAGATATACCTGTTATCCTGTGTACTTAGTGCTCTCACAAGCCCAGCTACCTTAATTTTCTTGACGTTTTTGCTATACAACTTCTTCATATGCCTGAGTAGTGCAGCCTAAGCTGAATTTTCAATATCCTCACTGAAACGTATAATGAAAACATAAGAAGACATCAGTTAAGGAACCAAAGAGTGGGTAAGGGTCTGTAGAAAAGCATAGAATTAATGGAGTAAGAAGAATGAAGCAGAGTCACCAGCTGAGCTCCTGGCTTGAAACCAGCCCTGCCTAATTTCATTAGTAGTGTTTTGGTAAGTGGCACATGTCACTTAAATTTTCTGATGACACAAAGTATCCTCAATAAAGAAAAGGATTGGGGTTCATGTAGCCCAATCCACTGCTAAAGCAGGTTCATCTAGAACAGGTTGCACAGCATCACCTCTTGGTAAGTTTTGAATATGTCCAGGGAAGGCAATGCATAACCTCTCTGGGCAGTCTACTCCAGTGCTCTATCACCTTTAGAATAAAATAGTTTTTCCTCATGTTTTAGATGGAAATTCCTCTACATCAGTTTCTGCCTATCGCCTCTTATCCCATTGCTTGTCACCACTGAGAACAGCCTGGCCCCATTCTTGTTGCATATATCTTGCAACAGGAGCTTAGCAGGCCAAGTACCATTTCACACCTTCTTTGGTTTATAGACCATAGCCCCTGTGTGTTGAAACAATCTCCCAGTTTTATCTTTCTTATGTAAGTATGTCCCCAATGCATATCCCAAAACTTCCAGCCACACACATATAGGATTAGGTATGAGTGTATAGGAAATTAAGTACTTTCCAGGACCAGTAACTGTGGGTATAAATGGATTTATGCTGGCAGTACTTAAGTGGTACATACAAAAATCCTTCCTGATTACATTGAGAAGAATGGTCCTTCATAGAGTCATGCTAACATACAAATCAATTGGGAAGAAGAAAATTACCAAATAATAGAATTAAAGAAAAAAATTTCCCAAAAGTTTCAATGTAAAGAGTAAGAATGAGATTAACAGCATTATTGTGAAAAGTCAATTCACCAAAATCTCGATCCTCCAAAGCTCTTCAGCCCCTGACATCATTAGATCTCTTTGAGATTATTGTTTATGTATGGGCAAGCATAGCTACTTCACTTTCAACATGCTCAGTGAACAGAGATTACTGGATTAGCTCACTTGCTCAGTACCAGTCAGCTGCTACTGGAAGTGAACACATAGGTCTTTAGAAAACAAAAACTGTTTCATTTCAATATATGCATTTATGAGAATCACCTTTTTTTTGGATTTCTTGTCACAACAGTTACCTGAGAATTATATACACACATATGAAGGAAAATAAATTGGTGTAGGTAAATTTGTCTTATTGGAGATTGAGGGAGATATTCTTTTGCAAAATGACTATATACTTCAGGGCTCATGGCAAGGCAGAAATTTTTGCCATTTCTTTGTTCTGCTTAGCAATAATTTGCACTCCAGGTTTTTTACTTCCTTCATGTAGTGCTGAAGCAATTGACAAACATATATTAATTCAATCAGACAGTCTATAAAAGAAGGATAATGTGACAAATATTACAGATGCTATTTTAAGACTCAGAGAGAAACTGGTTTATTTGTCTGAAATTTGTACAAAATCTGTGACCAGCACTGGTTCCAAAATGATTTTCATCCACATCAACAAATTCTTTCAAGATCTCCCTATATTCTAGATGTTCTTTTTAGCCATTAACATTTAAAAGCCTTATAACCAGTCTCTTAAACCCCGGCGCACTAAGTAATCAACACAATTTGTTCTAAGAAAGAGTACTGCTACACCTACTGGGAACTGTTCACAAGGGCTATATTTTGTTCTCATCATATAAGGTCTTCTTTGCCAAGACTTCACATTAAACTCAGTATGAAGAGGTTTTCTGGCTGTTAAGCAGACAGGAAGAGCCTGTGTTCTAGTGTCTAGAACACAGCTTTTTGCTGTCTGAGTTGAGCTACAAAACTCAAATCCAGATCAGTTCAGAAATGTAGAAGCTCTAAATAGGGAAATAGCACATTTCTCACTCTTGTTTTCCACTAGAAATTAAAAACATATCTTGGTTCTATTCTCACCAAAACAAAATTCCCAAAAAACCCAATCACCACCCCCCCGCCCCCCCAAAAAAGCCTCAAACCAAAAAACAGACAACTAAAAAAACCCAACAAAAATGACCCCAGATTATTAGGGTCTCAAAAGTTCAAAAACGCCTAACAAGCAAGTTAATAAAAGCAGATTTTATGCATATTCATTTTATGCATCTGCTTTTGAGATAATATTAGAAATGGAAAATATTGTTTTGTCTTTTTGTTTACCTGTCAGGAGGCATTCAAACCCCAAATGTGAGCTTGTCTTCAAACACACCTGCCACAGTATGATTAAAACTGAGCATAGGTAAGTAAGTTTTTTGGTATAATCTATTTAGAAGACAGAATTCCAAAACCAAGAATCAATTAAATCTTATTACGCATACATTGCAAAACTACACCAAACAAATCTGTGACAATACTTTTAGTCATGCCCAATAACTAGCAAGTTTTAGCATAAACAACATCTCTTTTTCAAAGACTTGATTTATGGCAAATACATTTGTTGCAAAATAAGGCATTGGAGGAATGGGACCCAAAGCTCAAAACCAACAGGAGGCTCTCTAAATCTATTGACTACACCTGGGAACTGAATTGACTTCATAAAGAAATCTCAATTCACCAAGCTTTGAACACCAGGATGTCAACACTGGAAAATCTTACACAGCAAATCTTATGAGAAAATTGACAAAACACATCAGTCAAAGCCTTCCAGGGCTTTCCTCTGTCATTAACACCTATGTCAAGGTCAGTGGGCCACAGAAATGGCTGCATTTTGAGCTATATGATATATCCTCTTTATCTGAAAATGATAACTTTTATGAAATACATTTTCACTGGGAAAAAAAAAAAAGTGAGAAATGGACAAACTCCCAAACCTCATATTAAAATGCGTGTTTTTACTGAGAAAGAAAAAATAATGGTATTAGCAGGCACGCTAAAGTAGAAGACAAAAGCTGCTATGTGTCTGTCTAAAATAAATATAGCATTGCTTTTCTTTGAAAGATTGAGTCAAACGATATTTCATCTGACCTTCAGGAAAAGAAAGTGTGTGGTAGATTTCTTGTTACTTTTGAGGTAAATGCTGATACATTTACAGACAGGGTGCTCAAGCACATTCTGCAGTGACTGTGGCATAGACTGAGATCTATCATTATAACTTCTGTAATATTTTGAACTTCTGAGCACAGACTGCAGTGTAAAATTCTCACAGAAGGAAAGTTTGCATATGGAAAAACACATTCTAGAAAAAAAGGTGCTTTCTTTTTGTAAAAATTTGTGAGCACATTTTTCATACAGAAAGAACATGCACCAAAAGAAAGGATCATGGATAGGTCTGTATCACTAATTAGCCAAATAGAGGAACTAATAATACCAGTACACACACTTCAGTCTATAAAGGCGAAGGGAACGTAGCAAAAAGCTGGATGTAGTGACCAAAGGTATCACAAATATGTTGTAAAAAATATAAACACTGTTATAAGCATATAAAAACAAAATTTCAAACCACAAATGCTTCGATGCGGAAGTTAATTTCCCTCTGAACTAAAAAAACACAGATAATCACACCATTTCCCTTGTCAACAAGCTTTTTAAGTAGCTAGAAATAAAGGCTTCTAATTAATTGTTTCATGAAAATAGATTGTGGAATATACCACAATCTTTGAGGATTGGATTTGGGTTTTTTGCGGGGGTTGCCATTAGGCAGAAAAAGAAAATGGGAATTATATTAAAACATAAATACAAAAAAAGGATTCCTTTATTCTGCATTCAAAAATCAATTTGCTTTTCAATTAAGTTACTCCCACTAATGCCAGGACACCTGTGCATACATATATAGCAATCCAGGTTATTAATATTTATTCTACATGTGTGTCTTTTTGCTTTCATTTATTTAAAATATTTTTTAAATGTAGATCTCAGTTTGCATATTTCTCAGTTTTCTGCATTCCTCATTTGGTAACAGCCATGGTGAACCACAAACTACATGATATTCAGCATTTGAAGTCACATTATTTCCTTTTTACACGCCTGTTCTAAAGAAATAACTGAGAGATTAAAAAGAGGGACAGCCTTGATCTCTTGCCTAGAAACAAATAATACTTTTTGTGCTATAGTCTCTCATACAAATACTTACCAAACTGGCTTATCTGTTCTCTCTGCCAGTCTCTCTGAATTTAACCACTGCCAGCTTACTTAACGTGTGAACATATTTCAAGAATGGAAAAGAAAACACAATATACAAACATATATAGATACAGAGATGGATGGATGGATGGATGGATGGATGGATGGATGGATGGATGGATGGATGGATGGATGGATGGATGGATGGATGGATAGATTAGATAGATAGATAGATAGATAGATAGATAGATAGATAGATAGATAGATAGATAGATAGATAGATAGATAGATAGATAGATAGATAGATAGATAGATAGATAGATGAATATACATGTAGATAATATGCAGAGACACATAGAAATAAGAATAGATGCTAGAGATACATACGTGTGTGTATATATACACATATATATATATATATATATACCTGCATATATAGATGAGATAGAGATAGAGAGAGATGAACATGATAGAGATAAGGATGATGGAGATAAAAATATAAAAAAAGATGACATAGATTGGATATAGACTATAGAGAGACACAGATAATGGTAGAGGTTTCGATGGAGTTTATATATATCAACACATACATGCATACAGTAATATGGATATGTATACATGTACCTGTATACCTAGAACTTAGTAAAACCTTTTATCACCATCTGCCACAAGTTCTCCCAGAAAAGCTGGCAGCCCATGGCTTGGACAGGTGAACTCCTTGCTGAGTTAAATGCTGGTTGCATGGTCAGGCCCAGAGAGTGGTGGTGAATGGTATCACATCCAGGTGCTGGCTTAATTTTCAAGGCTCAGTATTGGGGCCAGTCGTGTTTAACATCTTTATTGATGATCAAGATGAGGGGATTGAGTACACCCTCAGTAACTTTTCAGACATCAAATTGTGTTGGAGTGTTGATCTGCTAGAGGGCAGGAAAGCTCTGCAGATAGATCTGGACAGGCTGGATCAGTGGGCCAAGGCCAATTGTGTGAGGTTCAACAAAGGCCAAGTGGTGGGTTCTGCACAACAACTCCAAGCAGTGCTGCTTGCTAGGGGAAGAGTGTCTGGAAAGCCATCCCATGGAAAAGGAGACGGGGGTGCTGGTCAACAGCCAGCTAAACGTAATACAGGACAGTGCCCAGGTGGCCAACAATGGCATCTTGGCCTGTATCAGCAATCACATGGCCATGAGGAGCAGGGAAATGATTGTTCCTCAGCACTGGTGATTCACTGAAATCCTGTGTTCCTTGTTGATATTCTCAAGGCAAGAAAATCATTGAGATGCTGGAGCATGTCCTGAGAAGGGAAACAAAGTTGGAAAAGGGTCTGGAGCATAAGTCTTAAAGAGAAGCTAAGGGCTCCTGGACTGCAACAGGAAGAGTGGGGCCAGCAGGTAGAGGGAAGTGAACCTGTCCCTCTACTCTGCCCTAAGGATGCCACCTCTGGAATGCTGTGTCCAGCTTTGGCTCCCCAGTTCAAGATAGACAAGAGAAAGTCCAGTGGACATCTGCAAAGATGATTATCGGTCTGGAGCATCTCTGTTATGAGGAAAGGCTGGGGGATCTCTGCTCAAACTTAAGGACATATGACTGAGAGAGGAAGTCATTAATGTCTATAAGGGTCTGAAGGAAGGATGACAAGAGGGTAGATTCAGGTAGATTCAGACTCTTCTTGGTGGTGCTGACCAATAGAACAAGGGGCAGCGAGCAGATGCTGGAACAGAGGGTGTACCAAGTGAACATGAGGAAGAATTTTACGGTGAGGGTGACTGAGCACTGGAACAGATGCTCAGAGAGGCTGTGGATTCTCCATAACAGAAGATATTTAGTATGCATTGGGTCAGAAACCTGAACATTAGAAAAACCTGCCCAGGGAAGTGGTAGAATCACCATCCCTGGAAGTGTCAAGAAAACATGTAAATATGGCACTTAAGGACATTTTGTGGTAAACATGGCAATGTTAGGTTAATGGTTGGACTAAGTGATCTTAGTGGTCTTTCCCAAACGTAGTGGTTCTATTATTACATATATAGATGAGGTGGATCTTATATAGATGAAATGATTCTTATGTAGATTAGATAGATTTAGACACAGATTAGATGGAGGTGAGAATAGATAAGGGGAGAGAGGGGAGAATAGATAAAGCGAGGGGGGGATACAGCTAGACATGCAGATATAGATACAGATCAGATACAGAAATCCTGTGCCTTTCTTAGAACAACGATAACTAAAATATTTTAGGTAAAACTTATAGGGAATTGTGAGGTCAAATGGTATCTCAGAGTTTGCCTGGGTTTGAGGGAGGTTGGTAACAACACTGTGAGGAAGCTGCAGTGATCACAACCTATAATCTTTCATCATGTAGTGCAGCCACAGAGGTGTCACTGCTGATACTTTCCTGTGATGGATTTACTTGATGCTAAGTCCCTCAAGGTAAAATATCTTAAAAAAAAAAAAAATAGACACGAAAGGAACACAGTATGAGTTTTCACAATTCTAAGAGGATATTGGGTGTATTTAGTCAAATATAGTAAAGTTTCTCATTCTTCTGTACTGGGTGAGAAAATACACTGACAATATAATATCTGTTTTAGAGGCACTGCTGTTGATTTTAAAAGAGCATTCTTCATTTGAATTTATTGCTTTCCCACTTTGTTTTACCTCAGGTTGCAATGATATTTTTGCCCCAAGAAAATCTGTTTCTTCTCCATCTAAGTGTGTGTTTTCCTGCTCCACCAGCAAAAAAGTAATGTACATGCAGTGTAAAGAAAAAAAGCACTGCAAAGAAACAAAACAGTGCATTAGAGACACACAATTGCAAAGGAACGGTTTTCCTTCAGGCAAGATATCTAGTGATGTAGTAATGCATACTTGTCTTGTGAGCCAAAGGAAGAAAATAAACATTTCATCACATATTATCTGCTTCATTTAATCCACAGTGGCTTTAATAGATAATATTCTGTACACAGTGTGCTTGAATAAGCATGGCATTTATTGTCCTAGAACACTTACTTGGACAGGCTGGAAGCTATATGAAGGCAATTAACATTTATCATAAATCAAACAAGGCTTTCACGGCAACCAAAAGAGCATTGCTGGAAATGCCATTTATCAGACCACCGGAAGATGAAGAAATGGAGAAATCTTTCATTTTCCTTTTTCCATTTTCTTTTCTTTTTTTTTTTTTTCAATTAGTAAACCTTTCAGGCAGATAACTGAAAATCAATCGATTATTTCCTAAAACTTTGACAATTCAAAGTGGCATGACATCACACACATGCAGAATAATAACCACCACAAAAGTATTACCAATGCCAAAATTGCTGAGTTCTATTCAGAATACTGCAGGGAAGGTGCTGCCTATGTGCTTATTAGCAAGTGTCCTTTAAGATACATGCTACACAGAAACAGTAGCTTATGCAATTTCTCACAGAGAAACCTGTTAAGATCACAGACTTAAAGTATTTGACATGTGTATTGTTATTTTGGGCAGTAAACCACTTGTGAAAATGGAGGATTAATGTGGTAAACACACCAGCATAACTCAGACAACTGAAAGAAGAGACTGGGTTCACAGAAATGTGGAAAATCAGCTGAATGTCAAAAATTCAGAGGCAAGAACCTAAGAATTTGACCCTAGTGCTTACCACAGCACTGACAATTCAGTTTCTTCTCTATTTCTTGACCCTTTGTCATGTCAATATCTGCTATCATAGCTCATCTTTACTAAGTTTCCGGAAAATAATTTTTTTTCTACAATGTAAAATTTTCTCATTAGTAGTTTCCTTCTCTACTCAGATAGGATGGTCAGCCTAATGACTTACACACAGCATGTGTTGTTTCTCTCTCAGAGTATTTCTTTCAGGTGCCTCTGCTACTCCAGTAGCTGCAGTGGGCAGAGCAACCTTATCTCAATGTGAGCATATTTAGGCATGGAAAACGTACTTGCTTCAAACGAAACTGTGACATGTCTGTATTTAAATTATATTGAACTGTAACAAAGATACAAAGCGTTTCAAAAAAACCCAACAAAACTACTGAACAATTTATGTAGTTAATCTCATCAACAATCTGATTTTGAAGTTAGAAAGTAAAAGTGAAGGACTGTAAAGAAAAGAACCCACTCAGTTAATAAAAATTAATTAAAATGTTTTAAGTATCTTAAAACATTTTTTTGATATTTGATCAGCAAATGAAAGAAACCACCCTGGAAATATATCTTTCTATTATTACCATAGAATCATAAAATAGTTTGGGTTGGAAGGGACCTTAAAGATCATTGAGTTCCAATCTTCCTGTTGTGGGTAGGGACACCTTCCCACTAGACCAGGTTGCTCAGAGTTCTATCCAGCGTGGCCTTGACACTTCCACAAATGGGACAACCCCCCCTTCTCTGGGCAACCTGTACCAGCACCTCAACACCCATGTTCTGTCACTCCATGCCCTTGTAAACAGTCTCTTTCCATCTTTCCTATAGGCTCCCTTCAGGTACTGGAAGACCACAATTTAGTGACCCTGAATTCTTCTCTTTTCCAGGCTGAACAAACCCAATTCTCTTAGCTCTCATACTTTCACACTTCACTTTGGTAAGACTTCAGCTGGACTGTGTATCACATGAGCTACTATGAGGCCTATTATAATTGTTACCTTATGTTCAGGCTTTCTTAAAATTATTTCTGCAGTGATTAGACAGCTCATAAACACTTCTCTCAGTCAGACATGTAAGAAATAATATTTGTCTTTTTTGTAGAACATGATGGTAGCTTTATTTGCACTTTTCCTACAAGATTATGCCTTTTCGGACTAAGACCTTACAGTATTTACTCATGCAAAATTAAGCAGGTCCAGTGCATTCTGTTTGGACCTGCACTGATTACAAACTATTTACATTTCTACATTAACTCCATATAGCACCTCTCTGTATATAAATCAAATCCAGAAAGGTACCAAACAAATGGTGAAAGCTAGGAAAGTTAAAAGTGGTTGAAATCAAATTTATTTAGGGAATTCAAAAATTTACTTCAATTGAGTATTTTCTAGAAATGGGGATTCGTTCACAAAACAGAACAAACAAATAAAAACCCAAAACAAATAAAAACTAACAAAAACCCCATAGAACACAAAAACAACCAACCAAACAAAAACCGCAACCAACGCACCAAATATGGATTTTTTGTAAAAAATAAACAACTCCAGAAGTCTGACGTTAATTTTCAGACAGACTCACTAGACTTGAGCCTCAGAAGAAGATTTCTGTCAAGAAAATATTAGAATATGCTAAGGCTACTGTGACAGACTGGAAATGTTTCCTTAATGTCATAAGAAAAACATTTCCAGGTCTTCCCTACTGACAGAGAAATCCTAACCTATGGTGAGCTACATATTACCTATACTCAGATGAGTACTTTCATTGTTTTTTTCTAAGATGAAATTACAACTTATTACTGGCACCTGCAGAATTGCAAACAATAGAAAAGTACTTTTTACGGTGGCAGTTACTCCCTTCCCCAGATGAAGAAATCCTGTTAAAAAAAGTCCTACTGGTCCATGTGGTATTCTCAGGAAACATAACATTGATCTCAAACACTGAACAATTTCAGTTGCACATCACCAGTTTCATTGTTAGCACCAGGTGCCCCCTTGCAATACTTATATCCCACGCACATCAAAATTGCAGAACTACCTTAATATTTGTGGTCGTAAAAGACTTTCACTCCTTCAGCATGCAGATCAGATTTTCATTGAGAACACAGTATTTGGAGAACATACGGAAAGGTCTTCATAAATACTGGAATCATCAGCTGAAGTATGGAAAGGGCATTACTGTGCATCAGACTTCTTTTATTTTATTTTTTCTTAATTGTAACCCAAGTATTCCACTTATTCCATTTTTACTCACCACCAGTATACCTGAGTATCTCACCATCCTTATCATTTCTGTTACAGAATTTCAGGACATTGAGAAATTTCAAGGTGTGTAAAGAGGAAATTTGACATCTCCATTGCATGTTGCATCTCCATGTCTGCCTTATACAAGACCTTTTCTTCTTGTGCATATTTCCACTGTATTACATTTTCTTCAGTTTTTCCTCTCCCCCAGTGATTAACATAAAAAATAACCATCACATATAACACCTTCATTGCTTTAAGCAATGAGCCATTCTAGATAATAGTTTACACTATTTTGTTTCCACATTTTAGACTTCTAAGCAAGCAATCAGTATGGTCCTATGTTTTACCTATCTCTATTTTCCATATTTTAAATTTATCCAGGATTAGTCTAAGGATCAACAGTTTATAGAACATTTTGGTCCTGACTAAAACAAAAAGCACAATCATTACGTTCACACATCTTCAGGTATGTGACACATATTTAACACTGACAGTGAAAGACAACAAAGCCTTAACTTATATCAACAGACTTCATATTTGAGGAATCTATTTGAGGAACATATTTTCAAACTTTGAAATCAGAGAACTTCAAAATCATAAAACTATTACTCTAAGAAACTCTAATACCTTCCAGTACGTGGCAAGAGCAGAGCAGGACCTTGAGGAATTTATCAGAATTTGAGGTCAATTTCCCATGCTGAAAGTTTTCATCACTCCAAACTCACAACACTACCACATAATAACACCAATTACTGCTCTCAGGAAATTTCTCAAGTTCTTTTCTCCAGTTATGAAGAAGATACTTCAGAAGCACCTGATGAGAGAAGGCATAATGGGAACTTGTACATGGGAAGACCAGTGTGGATTTCAGGTGCTAGACACAGGAGATAAAAATTTGTGGATCCAGCTGTCACAACCTTTCGCTGTGTTAGTGGAGACGTCTTTGCACCGTGCACTGCAAAGTGCCATTGTGCAAATTTTTGTTTGCCTCCTCTCCCATGGGTGCCACCAGGAAATGTGCCACAGAGAGCCAGGGATATGACCTGAGTCTCAAGGCACTGAATGTAACAGGGGAATCTTTACATTTGAGCTTAATGTGCCCTCTCCATTGACCTTCTTGTTTTAATTTGATGCTAATTGATACAGTTGAGTGAATATAGCCAAAAGTCCCTTAAGGAAAGTAACAAAATATCGTGTTTCCTTCACATAACTTCTTTGAGACTGAATAATCTTTCATTTTCCTTGTGTTACACTAGCTGCCTAAAAGAGAAAAGCCTCCATCTTTGATATCAAAAATTCATATTCTTGGGATTGAATTACAGGATTTCCCCTTCAGAGAATCAACAAAAGGGACATTGATAATGAACATTTTTTTTCTAGCTTTTAGAGGTGCTGAAGGACTAAGTCTTGCTGTGCTTCATCCTGCTCCTGCAAATATGACTCTTTCTGACAGCATCCATGTTTCAGGATTCAGACTTATCCTGAGAACAGCTGTCATGTGATAGGATAATGAGTTGGTCAGAGATTGATGGAGTCCCTGGTTACACCATCACTGTACAGTAAGATTGCCAAAGAAAAACAATACCTCCTCACAAACTTAAGATAAATTTTATTTAATTTGAAATAAAATTAATCAGTTCTTGAATTATAGTAAACATAAATCTTCATACTTAGTTTTCCGCTTCACCTATGGCATCCCTGACTTAAGACCTGGATTTAGCAATGTAAGTTGTTTTCTTCATGGGATCAGGTATACATAACACATACCTTCCTAATCCGTCTTCTTACTAACACCTTCAACACACATACTGAGAGGAAATCATATCTCTAGGTGTCAAGATTGGGAGATACACAAGAATAGTATAGGAAGAACTGCTGCAAAGGTGGTACAGACTAAAGTTGTACCATATTGACATCAGCATTTTTCAGGCTTTCTTGATTTTCCCCTTATTCACATTTTTCCTGAGAAATGTTGATGTTTCTGAGATGAATAGGCACAGTATTGGAAGAATATGAAGAAAAATGTATTTTAAAATATATGCCTATAATGTGCAGAGAGTGAAAAGGACATAATAAATGTGAAAAAGAAAATACTTAAACTTGTATAAAATGCTCATGTAGTATATGAGTTTAAAGGAAATTATAAAGGGACAATCTGGGGAAAAAGAATTCTTTTTATTATAGACACTTGTCTACCATAATAGGGAACTGATTTTAGAGAGACATTTGTAGAAATACAACTTCCATGGCAGTGACAGTTTTAGGTTTCAATGTTTAATAAGTGCTAGATTATCAGTCTTAATTACACAGATTCAGTGCAATCTATACTATATTAATGAACATTTCCTTCTAAACAAGCTTTCATGAGTTTATTTGAAGCACTATTGCAATAAAGCATGTGTCATCACCTTTTATGCTTCAACTGGAAAAGATAATTTAATTTCACAATACTGTCAATCTACCTGCACTCATGTTAAAGAGAGAATTATGTTTTTAATTATCCTTAAACTCAATTTTTGGAATTTTAGATACACCTTTTTATTTGTTTGTGTGTGTGTGTGTGTGCGTGTGCATGTGTGTGTCTTCATTAGGTAAATACTCATATATTGGTCATGTATTGTCTTGAGCCAGGTGGGCAGATAATAGTGAACTTCTGGCTGAGATCTGAATCTTGGAACTGCATGTTTATCACAGGCCTTAGATCTGAGTGCTGATCTTGACTAAATGGGAGCTTTTTCTTACCTTCAAGATAGTTAACATAGGCTGTGCTGATTTAGGGACTTTTAAGCCCTAACAAGTGAATATTTTGCAGCCTAGCAGGAGCTGCACGTATTCACTTATTCTGATAGACATTTGCTAGGAGGCAGGACACAGGAAATAGTGTAAATCTTGTCATTTTCTGGTGTGTCACATCCTTTCTTCCATGGTCCATTAATCCCCTCAGCTCCACAGAGCCAGAGGCAGAAGAAGGCGAAAACTGATCAAGTGTGTAGCCTGATCTCTTTTGCTTTAGGTGGAAACTACATGCACTCTTGCTGTCATCCACTAATTGCACTGAAAATGAAACTGACTCCCTCTGTATGAGATAATTACTGATCCAATAGATCTAGGTTCAGCCTCAGAAAATTACAAGAAATCTTCTAGAAAACAATGGCAAGAAAACTAGTCAATAGAGGAAAGGTCACTTAACAGGATTCTTTCTTGGGACTGGAGACACTATCTTTGGAAAGGTAAAATATTCATTTTAGCTAATCACTTTAAAAGAAGACTTAACAATTACATAGCTGCTCTTCTTATTGGCCACTTGAAGCCTGAAATTAGTGCTTCACTCCAAAAGTTCTGATGTTTTTAGCTTCTGAAAAGGGCCCCCAATCTAAAGCAGATTCACAATCACCCTGTGTGGTTCTGTGACAAATTTGGTGCTCCAAGCTCCCGATGAAAGACTACTGAAGACAATATAATTGTTATATTAACTTTGGTAGAATTTGGAGCAAGCAGTAAATGAGCATTGATTTATTTCTCCAACAAAACAAGCAGCAAATACATATATTCCAAAGTATCACGATTCCAGACAGTCCTGGATAGTTGTTGTCTTTCAAATGAGTGCTCAATCCAATATCCAAAGTAGTGGAAATCTTTCCATCTATTTCCTGAAGTCCTAGGCTACATCCATAAAAATATAGTGAAGAAAAAAAACTTTTTTCTTTTCTTTTTCTTTTTTTTTTTTTTTAATATATTTTAACAAATTACTTCTCATCACTCTGCCATACAGACGTAAGATTATCAATGTCAGGAAAAAAAGTTGGCATTTTCAGTACATGCAATAAAACAAAGAACCTAACTTTTGCCATACAATTTTGAGCATGACCAACACAATTGACAAATTAAGCTTATAAGAGAAAATAATTTAGCTCTGGTTTTATAGACACAAATTGATGAAATTTGTGACAACTGCAGGTAGCACAGGCTGACACAAGTGTACAATAGGATAAAAGCTATTTGCTACACAGTTTCATCAGAAAACATTTTGAAAAATTTTTCCTATAATCTACTTTTAACATAAAAAAAATCCAGGGAAACTGTCCCTTTCTCCACAAAGCTATTCCAAATATTTCCACCAGACCTCAGGGCAGAGTTATATAAGCTGCAGCTCCTTTTTTCTTAACCGTAGCAAGCATGCATTTTGTTCAGTGAAAGAATAACACAACAGAAATGACATTTTTTAAACTTTTTTTTTTTAAATCATCAGTATTGTCAGTTTCAAGAACATAATAATTTCAATCAAATGACCCTGTACAACATATCTGGATTAAAATTTACCAGTATATTAAAGTTCCATGTTGCTTTTCTGTCTTTCAAATTTGCCTTTCCACTGGAATATCCCAGTTAGTTTTCCAGCACATTATTTCTTTATTAACAACCTATGAGAGCTAGTTTTTTGTTGTCGTTATTTTGTTAGTTTTGGGTTTTTTAGTGTATAATCCTAAGTCATTTCTTCACATATCTTAAGATCTGGCTTTATGAGAAAAATGAGAAATGAGACTTGAAGTAAAGCTCCAGGTGGAAGCATTACTGATCACCATAACAACAGAAATGCATTTGCAAATTCAGAGTTTAAATAAAAAGCATCTCTGATGTTCTCAATTTTTACTCTGTAATGTATGTAAGAACAACATTTTCATGTACAATATGTAATTTAATTTCAGAGCCAACAAGCTCCAAAAGATTCTAAGCTGAATACTGTTCTTCAAAACTGGCAAGGTCATATTGCTCTGTTCAGAAATAAGTGCTTCAGCAGGAGAAAATTAGTATGGGCAAATCAGTCTCAATCCAGTAAATACTTGAGGGAAAAATAATTGTACATCTAAATTTTAGAATACAAAGACTTGTCCACCCTTAGTACAATAGACTAAATAACACCACAGAAAAATTATCACTTTATTCTTGCAGGAAAAAAATAATAGTCCCATGAAATGCATGGTAATGAGGGAAATTTTCATTTCCATCCAAATACTCTAATAGTGCATTCCTCAAAACATACAAAGGACTTAAGTGTATTAGACAATGTTAAATTATATACAGAACTCCCATAAAATGCCTGTCAATGTAAGGCTTGTATTTCAAGCTCCATTGTAAGAACTCTTAAAGGTTAATCATATAAGTTAATGCAATACAACTGGCTTAGGAAACAGCAGCGTTTGCCGGAGAGCACTTTACTCAGCATCTGTTGGTTGCACTAGAAATATTTCATACATTCTGCAAAACAGACAAATGTCAAGATTCAGACACACGGCTTGAAAACTTGTTCATTACATAGAACAGCTCTAGCTAAGAAGCGTGAACCCTCAGAATGCTGGGAAAAGAGGCTCCTAAAAACTGATTTATGTATTTTATACATATTACCATGCTAATAGTTATTTTAGTTTCTAAACTCTTGGAAAAGTAGATTTCAGTAAGAAAGTCTTAATCTTGATCCATTTGTAAAAAATTTACTCCTAATATTCTTCTTTATTTTAGCTTACTTACAAGTTGAGGAAATATGGGATAGATAACTGGACATGGAGGTGGCTTTGAAACTAGATGAACTGTTGGGGTCTGAGGGTAAATGATCAAAGCCACAAAGCCCAGCTGGAGGTTAGTCACTAGTTTATCCCAGAGGAAGATACTGAGGACAATACTGCCTAATCTCTGCATGAATCATGTGTAAGATGGGTCAGCGTACCCTCAGCAAGTTGACTGATGATACAAAATTGAGAGGAGTAGTTGATAGGGTAGATGGCTGTATTGTCCTTCAGGGGGACTGCAACAGGCTGGAGAAATGGGCTGGCAGTAACCTTTTGAGTTTTAAGAGAGGGAAATGAGAAATCCTGTTCTTGGGTAAGAAAAATTCTTGGCTCCAGATCAGGGTGGGTTAGATGAGCTGAAGCTTTTACCCAACCCAGAAAACTGGGGAAAAGGTCTGGAGAAAGGAAGACTCTTCTGATGAGGCAGATTGAGTCAGAGACCATTTAGTTAAACATCATATCAACAAGACCATGGGCCCTGATGGGAGTGCTGAGTGAACTGGCAGGTATAGAATCATAGAATATCTTGACTTGGAAAAGACCAAAAGGATCACTGAATTCCAGCTTGTGGCCCTGCACAGGACCAGCCCAAGAATCACACCATGTGCCTGATGGCATTGTCCAAATGTTTCATAGCATTTGGTAGGCTTGGTGCTATGAACATTTTCCTGGGGAGCCTGTTCCTGCACCATGACACCATTTCTAGGCCATTAATCATCTTTGAAAGGTCATGACCATCAGGAGAGATGCCTGAGGACTGAAAAAAAAAGTATATGTCACCCCCCCATCTTCAAAAAGAGAAAGAAGGAAGGCACAGGGAGCTAGAGGCCATCAGTCTCACCTTTGCTTTTGGAAAGGTCATGTAATGGCACATCCTGGAGGCCATCTTCAAGCATGTGGTAGACAAGATTACCAGGAATATTCAACATGAATTCACCAAAAAGAAATCACAGAATTATTTAGGTTGGAAAAGATGTCCAAGGTCATCAAGCCCAAAATTTGACTGATCACCACCTTATTAACTAGACCACAGCACTAAGTGCCACACCCAGTTGCTTCTTGAACAACTCCAGGGATGTTGACTCCATTACCTACCTGAGCAGCTTGTTCCAATGGTTTAACAATGCTTTAAATGAATCATGGAAATCATGCTTAACCAACCTGACTGCATTCTACGAAGGGACAGCTGACTAAATTGATGAAATGAGAGTAGTCAATGTTGTCTTCCTGGATTTCAGCAAGCCTTTCAACTCTGTCTCCCATGATATCATCACAGGCAAGGTCAGGAAGGGCAGGCTGGACCAGTGGAGAGTGAGGTGGATTGAGAAATGACTGAATAATGGGTTGTTGAGGGTTGTGATCAGTGGCATAAGTCAGAAGTGGCACAAGAATCTAGTTGGAGAGCTGTCTCTGGTGATGTCTCCTTAGGTTCCATACTGGACCCAGCATTGTTTAACTTATCCTTCAATGACTGGCAGGGCAGCAGATGCTTCCTTAGCAAGTTCACTGATGACACAAAACTGGAAGGAGTAGCAAAA
The DNA here is from genome assembly GCA_013397935.1 of Dasyornis broadbenti. NCBI lineage: Eukaryota > Metazoa > Chordata > Aves > Passeriformes > Dasyornithidae > Dasyornis > Dasyornis broadbenti. The sequence continues at coordinate 77,339 of VZRN01000023.1, forward strand.
GCTGTCTGAGCACGGTCCTGGATGGCCTGGTCACAGTGACCTAGCTTAAGCAAGGGTTGGACTGTGCAAGGACCAGTATCATCTACATTCTCAGCCATTCTGTGAATGTGTGGTTCTGTTCTAATTCTCTGAACATTCACAGACGAAATCTCTATTTTGGGTTCTTACATGGAATTTGATGAAGGTCAGGCACTAAATACCATTACCTAAGCATGTTTTTATTAGCTTAAATGTATGGTCATGTAAAATTCTATGAAAAAGTTCTGGGGTTTAGTCTTCCTCTAGTTTAAGCTGCAAAGACATTTCTCAGATTTAGACTCCACAAAGATTTACTTGTGTAGGCATTCTTTTTGACAGAAACTAGTCCGTGGTTGGAATGAAATCATACAGGGGCTTCTGACTATGGCTAGGAGCGGACCAGCCTAACTTAGCAATGATCTTGAACCAGCAGAGCTTTTCTGAAGTCAGGCAGAATTCTGGGTCACATTCTTACTTTTCTTATTCTTCTGCAGGATGATGTCTATGTGAATGGTGGCAACTGTAGATTTTTTACCCCTCTGCAAGTCAGACAGATAAATTTTGTAGAAAGATAAATGGGATAAGTGCATACTGAAGTTCTGCATGGAGAATATTAAGGATGTCTGTTTAAAAAATCATAGTGGAATTACTATGAGTAATTGCAAAGTACTTGCAGAACCCTAAAAAAAAAAAAAAAGTGCAGATATTAAATATTAAGCATAACGCTCATTTGGTGTTTGGTATGTTTATGTATAACTAGTGTTTGGCTTTGCCTGTATTCTGCATTACCTGCAGGTGTTTTAATTTCACTTTGTTGTCAGCAGCAGCTCTTTTTTAGCAAAATACGTCAAAAACCCCTTAAAAACTCAGTAAGACTTGTATACCTATTTGCTCTTGGGACTTATGGAAAGACTTCTTGTGGCGGTGCACCAGGCAGCTCCTGTGATCGCTGCCCTGTCCCCGCCTGGCACCGCCGGGGTGGCTCCCGGTCCATCTGCCCAGACTCCTGGCGCCGATCCCAGGGAGTTCAGTGCATGGGTAAACAAAGATATTAGTTGGACTGGTCCCCCTGGGGGCAGAGAATCTGCAGGAGGAGTCTAAGGGCTTGCCCCTCCCCCAAGGATGTCAATCCCTGGCCTGTCCTTCCCTTATTCTTGAAGTTTCTTTATCGGTTGTCAATCTGTTCTTCCTTAAACCCTTCCCCTTGCTCCTCCCTTGTATCCTCCTACCCCTAGAACCTTCTACACTGTGTGTTCCCTCATTGGTTGCCATCCTTGGACCCGCCCTTGAGACTGCCCTGGGCTAGTGTCTATTGGATTATTCTTATTATGTAATCAGTTCCCATAGGTTCAAGGAATTGTCTCCTCCCTTCTCCCAACTCCTTCCCTCCTGAAAACCTCATGTCACCCCTTTGTGGGGGCCTTTTGTGCATGGTCCCCTTCGGTGTATCTTGACCTCACGTCCCTCTGCGGGGCTGGGGGAATAAAGGATATTGGAATTCGCCACCACAGAAGATCTCCCCTGGACTCTTTACTCCAGTGCAAGCTGCATTTACCAGCGGCTGCAGCCTCGCCCACCCAGTGAGTCGGGGCACTTCGAACACAACTTATCAGCCGGTTGACAGAAACGGCCTCCCTCAGAGGTGCCAGGAGCCTGGTCTGCTCCAGGGCAGAGGTGCCTGTTTTCGTTTAACACGTGGCCTTGGTGCTGATAGTCGTCTGTCTGGCCACGCCAGGCCTGAGTAGCGGCCAGAGCAGCATGACAACTTCTAGCCTTCATTAGCAAAGTCAGTTCTCCAAGGCAGGTCTTCAACCAAAATAAACCTACTATTGCTGCAATTTCTGTTAGTGAGTTAAGCACGCAATATTTTATGCTAAGAGTGATTCCTACCTCAGTTCATGAATTTAATATTTTTGCTAATATTTCTGCTTTGACATCTGACATTGTCACATACTCTTGTGGAGTCTAATTAATACTGCTTTAGTAGAAGACGTTACAAGATGCCATTTACTAATGAATTGCGAGAAGAAGAACCTTTTCAGAGTGGAAGTATTGTTCATTTTTCAGAGATACATTTGGTTCTTGTAGTTTGAGAACACCCCTCCTGCCTTCTTAAATACCCACAGAATTTTTCAGCGGAGTGGACAATCTCATCTTCTTTTTAAATGAGGCAGAGTGATGAGTCATTGAATATCTCTGCTTTTATTTTTATCAAACTGAACTTTAGAGCTTTGTAGGATCCCAGAATCACAGAATTATGGAATCACAGAATCATACAGGTTGCAAAAGGCCTCTGAGATCATCCGGTCCAACCTCTGGCAGATCACCACCTTGTCAACTAGACCATGGCACCATGTGCTATGTCCAGTCATTTCTTGAACACCTCCAGGGATAGTGAGTCCACTACCTCCCTGAGCATTCCAGTGTTTAAGAAACCTTTCTGTCAAGAAATTCTGTCGCCTCGTCCACTGGCCACTCAATTGGCCCGGCTGACCAGGGCAGGACGACGTGCTGCGTTTGAGTCACCAGCGCAAAGACTCAGGCCAGCAATCCTGATGCTCCAGCCTCCCAAGGGCGAGCTGTCTCCTAGCAACCTGAGTCTTAACTCACTGTCCTTGGCAACACTTCAGAGAGCGCAACAGTAGCCGCTTGTTACGGTGTGGCGACGGGAGGAAGCAGAGAGAGGGACCTCCTGCGTTGGTGTAATTCCAGAGCCTTTATTACCCAGTCTCCAGGGACGAGAGACGTGGGCTTAGGGACACCAAAGGGGACCAAGCGCAGAAGGCGAAAAATGAGGGGTGACAAGGGGTTTTAAGGGGAGGTGGAGTTGGGAAGAAAGGGGAGGATACAAGTCAAGGAACCAATAAAAAGGGATTACATAATCAGGGTAAACCAATAAGATACATTCAGGGGCGGTCTCAGGGGTGGGTCTGAAGGACACAACCAATGGGAGAACAAATTCCAAGGAAGGTTCGGGAACAGAGGAGGAGAAAGGGGAAGGATTTAGGGGATTGACATAACATTAACATATGAGTGACAACCAACACAAGAAAACTCTAGAACAGGGGGAGGAGTGTTAGAGTGAGCGGCAGCCCGTGGGAGTGGCCGGCCCCTCGGCACTGCCCTCACTATCAGTGTCCTGGTCGGGGTCTGCCCAGGCAACTTCATCATTGGTCCAAAAACTAAAGTTCGGTGTGGCAGACCCCTCGCCAGGGGCGGGCTGGGCTACGGCCATCTCGGAGTCCAAAGTCACTGAGGTTGCCACGTCCCGCGTGGCAACCTGGGCCACCGCAACAAAATTCCTTCTGATGACCAAACTGAATGTCCCCTGGCACAGCTTGAGGCTATGTCCTCTCATCCTTCCTACAACTTCCTTTCAGGTAGCTGTAGAAAGCTAACAGGAGATGGGCCTGTGAAACAGTTTCAAAGCTTTTCATGGGAGGGAGCAAGTAAAAGAAATAGAAATTATTAAGCCAGTATCTCATATCTCCAGGAAAATAGAAGAAAATAAAAATATTTGTGATAAATCTCTACTGTGTTTTAACCTACCATGCCATAAATATGCGGGAAGGAAAGATAGCACCGCAGTCAGCTAAATAAGCAATTATACAATGATATAACAGCCAATGAAGACTGTAACAAAACAGCAATTCAAGTAAGCATGCTACACACATTGTATTATATTAATTCATTTGCAGGATGTAAAGTTCAGAGAGTACTAAAAGTAAGCAGGAGAAAAGAATTACATTATGGAGTCATAGAACTGCTACAATTGAGAAGATTTCTGGGAGAAAGAAACTCTTCCAAATCTTTAAAAAAAAACCAAAAAAAANAAAAAAAAACAAAAAAAAAAAAAAAAAAAAAACTGAAAAAACCCCAACGAAACAAAAACATCCCAGAAACTAAACCAAACAAAACAACAATTCCCCTGGCAGCCTACCCAGGTTTTAAAATCAGGATTTTTTTTGCAGAAAGAAATATGTATCTGCACCCAGGTAACTTTCCCCATGTGAGGGGAATTTCTCTTCAACAAGGGCTATTTGTTATACAGTTCATAACTGAGCATGACAGTTAAATATATCAGACGCAATGGATCTGAAAGATATAAGTAGGAACAGAAAAGTATAGAAGAGAGACAAGAAACAAGTTTTGTTTTCCATATGGGGATAATTTTCCATATTGAAGGCATTTTTCTATTAAGGAAAATATTTTGCCTGCTGGAAGAAGATGTTTGCAGTGTACTCTATAACATTTGAAGACTGAAAACTTGGCACTGTCCTTCCAGACCAAAACCACATGTTCTCCAAAGACGGATGATCAGATACTACTCAGTTTGAACAGAATAAAGTCAGTGTTTTCTTTTTCTGTCCATCTTTTCATGTCTGTTTGAATCTCTGTTCCCTGAGAATTTAGTTTCAAAAAATAAGGTGCTGATTCAGTGCTGTAACACAATAAGACAGAGAGGAATAAAGCCCTGTGCCTCCATGAGTGGAAGAAAATGGAACTGAGATGATCTGACTTCATCAGCCATCAGGACAAGGCTGATGTATAATTGCTACAATTTTGTAGCTAAGCAATAAATATCTGTCAAGACAACAAGATACAGTAAAATATATTTTTATTGGTCTGCTTTACAAATTGTCTTGTAAGATGTAATGATTTTCTGTTAGTAAAAATGATTTTGCAAACTTTAATTTGTGGTTAAGTTATAGTCCTAACTTTATGATCGTAACTTTAAATTATGGTCCTAACTACAGGTTTGGAGCAAGGAGAGGAATTCATTGCAACCAAGATCTATAAGAAAGCAATATTTAAATAGATTGAAGATCTTTTTAGATGAAAGGCATGAGCAGAAATAAAGGCCTGAGATATCAGGGGAGACACAGGCACTTAGAAAAGGAAGGAACACTTAATTTGAGACCAGAGCATGATTGCCCCAAATAAAGCAGCAAGTTCTTCTCAGAAATAATCACAGAATCACTCTCTACTAGTCTATATACCAAGGCCTTTGTAAAGAGAAAAGTCAAACTTTTTGGTTGCCGGACATGCAGGCTGCAAATAACAAATCTTAGAGAATACTGGTGTTCTAGTCAGGAATAAAGAAACATAAAGGACAGGAAACAAAAACTATTGCAGTAACCTTCCAACTTCCATGAAGAAATCATTAAAACAGCATAAATTCGTGTCTCTCAGTAGTACTAAGGGACAAAATTGGACTGTAAAAACAAAAGCCAAAAATTTGTTGGGGCTTGGCAATCGTGAGCTGGGTGGTACGTATGTTATTCCAAAAGCTCTCTGTGGTTGCTGTATTTCCATGGTTTCTTGTGCCTTGTACCACAGAAGAAAACATCATCATCCTGATACACACTGCAAATCAAATGCTAAAAAGGACTGAGATCTTAAATATTAGTCTTCTCTTGGTTATCAGTTTTGTGCAAGTGGTGGAAAGTTATATAGCCAATACCTGTGTCCTGTATGCCTTTCTCAGATCTATTCTGCTTAATAGACACGGTGAACAATGGTTAATGATCTGCCCGCTCTTCACCCTCAAAATATATGGAATAGGAGATATTATGAACAGATGCTGATAAAATATACTCAGAGAAACATACAGACTAATAGTGCCATAGCCATATTAAAGAAAATACATGTGAAAGAAACTGTAAAAGACACTACCTACTAGAGAGACTAAAATCTATAGAAACAAAGGAGTAGGAAGAGAAATTACTGCCTCTGGATGTCAAAGAAGTAACAGTAGGAAAAAGAGATCAAAACAGTATAAACAAAAAATTAATCAGTTTATTCTTGTTTATTTTTGTCTAAGATTCCAGAGTCCCACATGAATGTTCTAAACCAAGTTCACGTTTAATACCTGGTATGGGGCAATGTTTTGTATCTGTGTTGAAAACAATCCTTTTTGGCGCCCAGTGTGGGGCCCACAGGTTCAAGATAATGACAGGTTTGCCTAGGGTGTGCTAGGTTGAATTTATGTCTGTTATTGCTGTTTAGCAGTAAATCAGCAAGCTCCTGTTCTTGCCATGGGGCTCACTTGCCTTGCTGTACACTGGAGTCTCGTTCTTGTTAGCAGCTGCTTTCTGCTTTCTCCTCTCTCTGCAGAGCTGTGCTGCCGATCACCTCCCTCTGCTGTGCCTGGGAATGCTCTGATAACAGCCATGGCAGTGAGCCTGGGCTGGCAGGTGGCCAGGGCATCACTGCTGTACCTGTGCTGCTGCACCTGTGCTGCTGTGCTGAACAGGCTGAAATTCCAGTGTGAATTTCAATTGAAGGGACTGTGACCTGTGGGTGAGTCCACAGTGGAGCAGGGCATCCTGAAACACCTGTGGCTATGGGTAAGTCCATGCTACAGTAGGTACACCTCAAAGCATCTGTGACCATGGTTGTGTCTGTGTGGCAGCAGCTGTAGCTTTGAATTGATTCTGGCTCAATGTTAAGTCCATACTGAAGAAGGCACACCTCAAAACATCTGTGGTTATGGATGTCCATGTCAGGTACACATCAGGTACTGACGAAGCATCAGTGGTCTGTCTCGGTTTGGAAGACAGGCATATGTTAAGGAAGGTGGAAACCTGCCTTAGAGGATAAGAACCCCCTCCCTCCAAATTGTTATAAGGTCGAAATCAAAGGCTCTCAGGCAGAGATATGGGAAAAAGGAATAACTGTTCTTTACTCGTATCTATAACGAGGAAAACAAGCAACAACAACAGTAGCAATAACAACTAAACAAACCAGATACCCGGTGGCAGCTTTCTCTGAGCTGCCAGACACCGCCCCTCCCTTTTGGTACAGTTACGGTCACGGCTGGCAGGGGTGCTGTGACGCGAGCTCAGCTCCTCGGTGATGGCGGACTGAGCTGAGGGCAAGGTGGCTGCACGGCGAGCGGAGCTGCAGCAGGGAATCTCAGGGCAGCAAACTGGGCGGCAGAGCTTGTCCACTCGAGCCGGCGAGCAAAAGGGTGGCAGAGACTCCAGCAAGGAAGAAAAAACCCGGCAGTGCTGAGCTCCCGCGGCAGCAGTGAAGAGAAAGAAGAAACAGCAGCTGTCTCCTCCAACAAGTCCCGGGGACAAGTGTGTCTCTGCCTGCGGCCAGCCACCTTTTTCTTCTCTTACCACACCTGGCTATGTTTTTAGTCTCTTAAGTGCGTCTTTGTCCCTTAGGTACTCAGTCGTTATCTCTTAAGTACCTAGTCGTTAAGGTTCATTAAGGTATCTCTAGCCACAGGATGGAAAAATTCCCAACCTCCAACATGATTGTACATGAGGTTACACTGAAACGCTTCAAAGTGTGCAGCCGTGGATAAGTCCACTAAAGAGCAGGTACAAGCCTGGAGGAAGCTCAACCAGGAGTAACTCCGTGTTAGAACAGGTGTGTCTCTGAAGACATTGTGGCCCTTGGAGAAGGCCATGTTGAAGCATATCAGAGTGACTGTGGCTGTGATAAGTGTATGCCCGAAGAGACTGTGGCTCATACAATAGGCTCCACTTGGAGCAAGTACACCCTAGGGAGGGGACTGTAGTCTGTGAATAAGACCAAATCAGAGAAGGGGCAAGGAGAGGAGTTCGTTACAGTGTTAAACTGAGTAGTCCGATCCAAATGGATCCAGGGTGACTACAACGAAAACACTTTTAAATTGTTGTAATTTAGGATTAGAGTTGCATGCTGTGGGGATTGTCATAGCAGGAATCCCTTGTAAGCAGTCAGGCTAGGAACACAAGGAAAAGTTCACTGCACTGTTAAATGATGGTCTGGTCCAAAGGGACTGAGGTAGAGATAGTAGTGGATTTGTCTCTAAATTATTGCAACCCATGATTTGACTTGCATGTTATATAAATTACTATAATAGCAATGACTTGAACAAATGGAGGAGAAGCTTTACAAGAACCAGTGCAAGTGGAGTAGTGATCTCATCTGAGCTGGCTTTGGTGCCCAGTAAATCCACTTGACACCACTTCCTCTGTCCTGAGAGACCACCATAAGAGCTGGAGCCTGAAGTCATGGACTAAATTAACTCAATGGACATTTTGTGGACACATATGGACATTTATGGGCATTTTACTGATATTTAATGGGGATGGTCCACAGATTAAGTAATGGTATCTGTGTATTCTACCAAAGAATGGGAAGGGGGGGTGATGATTTTTGGGTAGTGTGGGATATGATGATGCAAGTGATATAGAATAAGGGGTGGAGAATGTGTTGTGTTTGGCTGAGATAATTTTCTCCATAGTAGCTGGTATGGAAATAGGGTTTTGATTTGTGCTGGAAACAGTGTTGATAACACAGAATGGTTTCATTATTGCTGAGCAGGGCTTTCACAAGAGCCAAGGCCTTTTCTGCTTCTCCCCTCACTCCAGCAGTGAAGAGACTGAGGGTACACAACATGTTGGGAGGAGACACATGAGGGACAGCTGACCTCAACTGACCCAAGCAATACCACAGAATGACAGAATCATTAAGGCTGGAAAAGATCTCTAAGATCATCAAGTCCAAACATTAACCTAGCTTGTCCAGGTTCACCACTGGAGCGCATCCCAGATCCCACATCCACACAATTTTTTAAACTCTTCCAGGGATGGTGATTCCACCACTTCTCTGGGCAGCCTGTTCCAATGCCTGGTCTTCATTTCAGTGAAGAATAAGTAAGCCCAAGAGAGATTATGGCTCGTGTTTGTGGTCATCATTAGTACTACTCTAGAACTCAATTAAGCAATTAGCATACTGCTATGACTATCAATGGTTAGGCTTTGGAAGCATGCACATACTCTAAGCTCTCTAACATTCTTTCATATTTTACTTCTTTCCTATATCACTTATTAATCTAATTTTTGTCAGTAATATAAGAGGAATTTCTTTCCTCCTACAGAATAAAATTTTTTTTTTTTTTTTTTTTTACAGAGGAGTTAAAATTTTTGATATTTGCATGTTTATCTTACTTCCTCTTAGCAACTAACATTTGTTTAATATAATCTTTAGCCATGCATGCTCCAGTTCATCAGCAAAGCCTTTGGTTCTTACAAGTATTCAATATTAATAGCTTTGTAGTTTCAAAACAAGGCATGTGTATGACTAAGTAGGTTATAGAAAACCACTGCAATGCAATTAGAAGGACAGCAACTACAACTCTGATTGAACAGAAAGAGCAAGGAGGATTGAAGATATAAATAGATGTTCCAAAGACCAAGTAGTCATTTATTAAAAAAAGATAATTGCATGTGTTCCCTTTCTGTCCAATGCACTCAAGCACTAAGGCAAGATAAATGTTTTAAGTACTGGTTTTTGGTGAATAATAAGGAATCACATCTAAAGTCATTGTGACTGTGTCCCGGTGAGAAAGCAATATTTTATCAAATCTAGACTGATATCTTGTAGCAATTTTCAACTTTTGTGCTTCTGCTTGCATTCTTCCATCAATCCTTTTTCTCACGACAATTGAAATAACCTTACCTTTGTTTTCTCCCCTGGTAGCAGTTATTCATCAGTAAGATTATCTGAGACACAGTTCTGAGGGTATATAACACATATTCCTATTTCAAAGCAAAACACACTTTGAGATTTTAACAGTGTAAATGAGTCAGCAAAAAATTCCACTGTTTACTCCAGACTTTAGCACAGCAATGCCGTGTTTTTGCAGGTAAAAGGTACATATCTCTGAATACTTGAATTGTTATCTTGTCACAGAGAAAATTCTAAATACATGCCAGGAGACCAAGAAGTGGAAAATCTGGGAAAAAACTTAAGATAATCTACAAAATTTGGAGTGAAAAAATTCATCCACTTTGCCATTTCCTTCACATATAAGGCTGAATAATACATGCGATATCCTAAGTGCACAGCTTTCATAAGTAAACCTAAAAATAGACAAAATTTTATTAATGCAAATTATTAATCTAGTACCAATAAAGAAAGGAAGAAGGTGAGTGTATAGATTTTGTTTCTGTTTTGGCTTCTGGATGGTTTTCAAAAAAGTGTTTTTCTTTTGTCCTTCTGAAAAGAATTCTTGAAAGGAATTATTTTGGAATTTCAATGAATTGTGTATTATGTTTCTCTTCAGTCTGTTTGTCACCAAATGGACTTTGGCACAAAAGTGCTTTCAGAGGCATCCAGTGGAAACTATTCCTTCAAAACATAAAAGCTGAACATATCACACAGGCAAAAGAAAAGGGAAATAATAACAGCAAACTTAACTCCCCCATATAACTAATATGCCTGAATACATAAACTGCAGGACTATTCATCTGAAATTAGAATTGCACTCCACATAGCAAGAAGAAACAAAACCAACCAAAAAATCAGTAAAGTACTTTTGTGTCTGTGGGGCCAAGAAACAGTATACTAAGTGAGAATGAGAACTAAGCATTGAAACCAAAGGACATAGCCTAAGGAAAAAAGAAGCAGAAAATATAACAAAACTTACTGAAAGGAAAAGGAAATAATTTTACAGAAAAGTACCAGAAAACTCATTTATGAAATGGACTCTCCATATGGGCAGAGAGGTCTCAGAACAATTGGTCTCAGAACAATTCCCATTTCTGGTGGGACTCTGAAGCTTACATTGCTGTTCTTTCCAGGAAGAAACTCCTTATTCTAGGTGAAAGACAACAGGAAAATACTGAAGAAGCCACCAAAAAATTATACCAATATTCCTAGTAATTTCTGTGTTTTTTCAGATGCTTGCAGGAATGTGGTCCAGATCCTTCCATTTCTACAGCTCAATTTACTTTTTCAGTCAACATGCTGTCTTAGTTAACAAGGTTTTGGAACAGCTGCTCTTTAACAATCTTCATTCTGTAGCCCAAGAGACCAAGGCCCCAGACTGAGCAAAAATAACTGTCTGACCTGAAGAGATCTGTATATATTTGATTATAAAATCTATTTGACTTTTTAAAAGTGTGTCTATAAACATTTACTCAAGTAATTTTACCTACTGTGAGCTGAAAATCAGCTCTATCAGTGTATGCTGGCATGCTTCTAATGTCCAACTGAACTTCACACTCACACAAGTTTTTCATACCATCCACATTGTCAGCAATGACAATTTGACATTATTAAAGATCAAGACACTAAATTTTCCCAAAAACAATAACCTAAATGGCATTTCCTAAAAAAATTAACTTAAAAGCCCCAAAAAACCCCAACCCAGCAGTTTTCCTAAAAACGTTGCCTATTTATCATTCTGCCACCTAGTAATACATTTCCTGGTAGCAAGTAGTTATCTTCTAAATCTGCATGAATTTCTAGTACATACAGCAGTAGTGAAGATGCTAGAGGAAAACAGCCGGATGACGTAGAAGAGCAGTGAAGAACAGTATAACATCAAACACAAACTCTACACTTGTGAAGTATTTCAAGACACTTATGGATCTAGAATTCTCATTTAAAAGAAAGACAGGATTAAAAAACTACATAAATATTGTAGACTTCCATCTTAATATCCAGTTTTCAGAAGTTTAAAAGAACACTTATTAACAGTCCTTTCTACAGTGGGAAACAGACAAAGTATTTCATTTGGACAGTCTGTTTCTTTCTCTAGTTTAAATTGATTTTTACCTTCCTGTAAAAATATTTTTCTATGAAGCTATAGAAATGGGTCCATTACTCCTGTTAGTATGACTCTAATCAGATGTAGAATTGAAGAAATTACTTACTTTTTCTTATTTCTACTTGATTGTATGTTGTCAGAGGTTTTTTTTCCCCAAAATTGTATTTGAAAAACCAGTCACACATTTTCATGAATGTCAGTTTTGTGTTTAAGTCAAGGCTCTCCCATATTATTTCTCCCATATAGTATTTCAGTTTTCAAGAATCACTGTTGTGGGTAAACCCCAGTGGGCATCTATGCACCCCAAAGTCACTCAGTCGTGTCTCTCTTTAGACCCAGTAGATTAAGGAAAAGGAAAGGAAGAATAACAGAAATTCAATATAAAATAAACAAAATGGCGTGTTACGAAGAAAATAAATTCTATGTTATAAAGAAAATTCTGTTATGAAGAAATATTATTCTATTCTAGCCAGGTCCAGTACAGTGTTATAGTCAGGCATTAAGTTATTAATTCCTCTACCTGACCTTGCATGATGGAGAAAAGATTTTTCTGGTGCAGGATAAATGTTAACACTGTGTGAAATTTTACAGGTTTAAAGAAAATACAACTATCTCAATGAAAAAAAATATATTTTACAAAAAAAGAAAGTTATTGAAAGAAATATACATTCTTTTTTCTTACTTACTAGTTTAACATGTATTTAATGACATCATATCGTAGGGAGTATCCCTGTAGTGAGTTGGGGTCAGCTCCTCAGTTGTGTCTCTTCCCAACCTCTAGTGTCTTTCCAGCCTGTTCATTGTGGGTGCACAGTGTGGAAAAATAAAATCTCAACACTGTGCATGCACAATTTACCAATAAGAAATACTTTATTATGTTACAAACACCGTCTCAGTCACAAACGCAAACCACAGCACCAAACAGGCTGCTATGAAGAAAATTAGCTTTATCTCAGCCAAGCACAGTAAAATATTGAAGGAAAAGTAAAATCTTAGAAGGAAAAATCCACCTGATTATATGCTACTCTTACATACTTAAGACTGTACATCCATATCAAAGTGCTCTTGACATTTAAAGACATTACTCTGAAATAGGGATTAATATTGCTAGTTCTGCTATAAACATTATAGCAATGAGTTGCCCCTAGCAACCATGTGTCTTCTAGGTCTTCATCTCAATACTGCAGTAAAAAGAAAGAAAAAAATCAGTGCTACAAAGCCACGTCTTCAGGAAGAGGGACAACTGTCACTGAATTTAAGTTTTAAACTTGCAGTGACTTTCCTTCTACAATACTGTCTGTGTGCTGTTATGCCTTTCAACATTAAACAAATACAAAAATTGGCACCCCTAAGACATCAGTCCTAAATACTTGTTATCATTAAAAAGAGGGGGAAACATATTAATTGAAAATTGATAATGTAATTATCATCATTTAAACTCCTTCATCACCAGGTAGTCTACATATCTTGTATCATGAAGATTTTTTTCTAGTGAGAAACAACATCCTCAATACTTTTAGGAGGTATTTAAATTAGGGTAAATATTTTGTGACATCAGCTCTTCTATGGAATTATAGATGCTATGATAATAAGTCTTTTTCTTTTTTTTTTTTCCCCAGTTAATAAAAAGGTCACTATCATAAAAACCTTCAGTATCTTTGCAAAGCTAAGGTTCTTGGGAAAAAAAAATACAAAAGAAGTTTGTAGAAAAAAGAATTAAAAATCAGAGTATTGAGTATAGTTCTGTTTCCAAGCACTCTGTTTTAGCTATCACATATTTTGTCAGGCTTAGAGTGTTTGTCCAAGCAAATGCTTGGAGCTGGGTGAACATAAATTGCTTCAATGAATGATTTCATCACAAGAAGTTATAGGTACCTTATTAAACTCACATAAAGAAATAATTACAGGTAGAAAAGCCCATTGAGAAACAAACCTTGGACATTTCCAAATAAAGGTCTGGTTCTTAATAATCACTTCTAAATTGTTGTATAATTGTATTTGAAAGAGAAATTTTAGAATATTAAGTAGGTTTTTTTTATAAAATTTTGGATGAGGGGGTCACCATCTTGATCCAAATAAAACTAGCAGTGCTTTCATGGGTAAAAAGCTATAATTTCCACAAGTTTTAAACCAGCAGCAAAACCCTGAACATAACTGTGTCAAGCAGTTGACATAAGAAAAGCCTGTTTAAAACAGTGCAATGCCTTTGCAATCCTGCATAATATTAAAATCAAAAGTATTTTTAGTACATCAGATTCACAGTATGATTAAAAATTATCCAGATGTGAGTATTAATAATACATGAGAAATCTTAGCACTGTATGGGATTTTTTCTTTGAAGTATATTTATATTTGCTGTCTCTACAGTAGCTATGAAATACTTAAGTTTCTCAGTGGGTAACACATCTTTTTAGCATCTGAAACAGAGACATTTCAGATGTTGGGTTTTTGGTGGGTATTTTCCCTCTTTATATGGGCATTTGTGCTTATGAAATGTAACTATTTCTTTTCAAGTGAGGGTAAAGTCTAATGGCAACTCTCCAGAGTATCTGTTTCTTGACATATGCTTGTCAGTAAAGTTCAGAACATGGGGCATCCAGAAACAACTACTCAGACACTCTGATTGCAAATCTGACTCAGTAAAACAAAGCCAAATCAAGACAGTAACGCAACAAATCTGAGCACACATGATGGCATTACACAAATTAGGGCAATATAACAATCCAAACAGAGAGTAATGTTCATTATTATATGATTGGTGTGAGCCAAAGAAAGATATTGGACAACTTTAACATGATGGATTTTTTTCCTATTAATGACTGTAGAGGTGAAAAAGTTAGATCTCTTACAATTGACAAGATCTTGGAGAGAGACACTCGTACTGCAGTAACACCATTATGTCACTATTCAAAAGAATAGCACGGAATCTTGGATCACTTTTAACTCTGCCTTTGAGTGCATTCTGTATTTATGAAATGTGATTTGCTCACACAGAAAAAAATATAGCTCAAAAATGTATCCTGAATAATAATAAAAAAAAATAAATACCATAATTTAGCAAAACTGTCACACAGCTCCTGCTTTTATTCCCATTACAATCCCATTATTTCTTTAGACTTTTCTAAACACTTTGAGCTATTTCCTTCCTAGGGAAGGCTACTGCTTTTAAGTATACCCTATCTGTTAAGGAAATGATCTAAAAAAAGGATGATACAAATTATAAAAATAATACCATTATTTATATCTGTCAGCATAGGAGAGCATTGGTCAAACATTTCACCACTAAGGGAGTGTCTATTTATGAACTACCTCCCAAGAAAACCATACTTTTTCTGTGAGCATATTATCCCTATCTGCCTCCAAACATAGATCATATTAAGTAAATAAATTATTCTAAATAATATTTTTCAGATATGTTATGCTTTTTCACTATAGCTAAAGTGTCAACAATATAGACAGGCTACTAATATATGAGGTATGTATGGAAGCAATGGTGATCATTTGCAGAAGTTGCAGAAAAATACTAAAAGCAAACAGAAGAGCAAACAAATTCAATAAAATCCCTAAAAATCCAGAACTGTCTTGATAACTCTGGACATGCCTTTGACAGTGAGCAAATTTTTAGGGTCCAGTTACTAAAATTATTTAGAAACTCCTCGGCCTGAATGAAAGTGCAAGCAAGACTGTATGCCAATGACAATAGTATGGATTTTATTTTATACTAAATATGAGGGAGAGAAAAGAGAAAAAAAAAAGGAGAAAAGGAGCTTGGGGGTTGGGGATGGAGGGAGAGTGTAAAGTGGAGACAGGTTAAATAGAAGGCATCACCACTCTGTAGATCCCAATGGCATCCTGTTGATCCTCTTCTTCTGGTCATCTTGATGGTGAAGGTCCCCCCAAAAGCATTGAATCTCATGGGTTAATATTCACTCAGGCCAGGTGGCAATGGCCAGGCATGACCCCCAGGGGAGGGGCAGTCTCTTGCAGCAGGCTCTGGGTTTGTTGCATCATTTTGCATCACGTGGGATCCTGTGGTGCAAGGCCTCTGGGGAGCCCTCTGGGGAGCCCTTGATGGATTATGACACCCCCTCAGCTACCTCTCACGTGAATGTCCCTTGGATGTGGCCTGTGGGGTTGGGGGGTGCACAGCTGGGTCAGTTTGTGTGAGGGAGGATGGGTGTTCTCTGCCTCTCACCAGAGGTCACACCCAAAACCTCCTCTCCCTGGCCCCTATTTCAGGGGGTAGGTCTGTGTAAACCTGGCTTCTGTGGGCTGTGGTCTCCCTGACCCCAAATCCAGCCAGAGGTGACTCTCAGCATGGCTGCTGGGTTTTGTCTCTCTTGTGGATGCATTCCTTTCCCTCAGCCTTGTTTTTTTCTCCCTAGGCCTGAGGTGATGAAACAATAACATTTTATCTTGGCGGATTAATTTACAGACCAAAATCGCAGTCAGGCACTTCAGGGAGGCTTCTTCGGTTGTAGCTTCTTTATACTGTTTTGCTACAATGAGCAAAACTTTATATCAATGTTTGAGGCATGAACTATTTCAGTCTCTGACACATATGAACAAATGGAATGCACAAGCACCTGGATAAGACAAGACCAAGTAGAGTGACACAGTCAAACAAGTTCAAAGTCCAAATAATGCTTTTGTCTCTCATTTATTACAGTTTCTGTGATCGCAGTTTTATGTTTTAACAATAGATTTTTACACTTAAAACCCTATATTTAGTGTCTTTTATATGTGTATACAAATATATTTAATTTATCATCTCTAATGAGAGTTATCACAGTCACAATCCATTAATTACTAGAAGACCTACAGCCTAAGGACTCAGCTTTCTCCCAAAGGAGAAAAAAAAGGGAAAAGCTTGACTAACTGCTGACAGATTTTTCATTGTTTTTCAGATACCAATTTGAGTATCAATTTAAGAAATAATAAAAAAAAGTGATTCACATCACTATAGAGAAGGAAATCCGTTTTTAAAATTTGGAGGTAAGGCACTGAGTAGTGTAAACCAAACACTGGACATTTTTTTTTAAAGGTATTTTAGGACTATGAACTTTTATTTTTAATTCACATTTTCCACTTTCTTTCCCTCTCTTTTCTCTCCTTCTCCAATCATTTGTCCTAAATCTGTCCTAAATCAGTCTTATTGATGATTTATCCTGTATCACTCATCCACCAGAGTATCACCCACACTTTTCTATTTCCATTTCTAATTATTTTCTGGCTGATGTCTTTCTGTATTAAAAGAGTAGGGAACTGCAGGTGTTGATAATACCTAACAGTATAATTCATGTTTTACTGGTCTGTAGAGGTTAGAGAACAGATGTTGAAGTTGTTATGTTAGCCTAGGTATTTTATTAATTATTGTGCTTAATAAAAAAAGAACTATACTAAAACAATCTCCTGTTTCTTTAGGGAGTAGTCACTGCGTTGGTATATCTTCTGCTAGTGAGAGATACACAGGCGCTCACTGGAGACATGCAGCTCTATTTACTTTCAGCAAGCAGCATGATGTGTTTTACAGCGTAAATATCCACCAGAAAAATTGATGACTACTAGCACTTCTAATCTGTTATTGCACAATTTCCTGGGACTTGATTAATTTCCTCCTGGACAGACCTGTTAAACTATTTCTATCCCAAGTTTCCTTTGAACAAATGCTTATAATCCTGTTGCTGTAACAATGTGGACATGTGCTGAATATTTAGCAATCATAAAAGATATCTCTTCTGAAATCATAATGCTCTCGAAACTATTTCAAAAGTACCAGATAATTTGTCTTCCCACTGCCTGAATCCAGTAAGGGCTTTTGATTTTTTTATGCCATTGGAGAAATGGAAGTGGACAGATTCTAAAAGAAAGGTGGAGGAAGACCTGGTATCTGAGTCGGGATCAAGGCTCAGGAGTATTTGAAATTTGTAACTAATGATCAAAGGTGACTCATATTAAGTTATTTTTCTTGTGCAGCTGCACAAGTCACAGAGGTTTTTTCTCTCCATGTGACACTGACTGCACTGTGCAGAAAGTTTCTAAACAACCATGTATGATAACCTGTATATATCCAAGCAATTCAACTGCCCATGGGCTTTGCATCCTGGCGCACTTCAAAAAGCTCCGGTAACAGATGCTAAGGAAACCTGAGAGCTCTAAAACTATACAAAATATTACCATGTTATCCCCATGAAATAGCTGGATATTCCAGTTATTTTGTTTTGACATTGCTGCTACTCAAAATCTCAGGGTCCATATATTTAATTTCCGCATGTGACTTTTTCTATCTTTCACATCTCAGAGACTAGGAGAGGGAGTATGTTGTGGGCAAGAGGGTTTAAATACAGCAGATAGTTCCATGCTGTCAGTGTCTAGTGGTTTCAACCAGCACAGTCTGATGCAGTCCCTTGGGAATTTGTGCACAGCAGTGCTACATGATCATAGGTGGCCTGTGTTTTCCACAAGTATAAAAAAACTTCACAAAGCATACTACAAAAAAAGCTTCAAACCTTGTTGATCAGAAATCTCATGCTGTGTAAAATACCTTTAAAATACTCTTTAAAAGACCATGGTCCTGTTCTCGTGTCGTAACACAGAAGAGAGAACTATTGGCATGTTTGTAGGTCTTAAACACCTTTTTTGTCTGTCTACTACTGAGTTCATCAAAAGGCAGACTTTGTTGTACGTAAAACAGTGTTTACTTTAAAGTCTCAGACAGCAAATGAAATGTGCCCTAAAAGCTCCAGAAGAACTTAATTCTGGTTTTACTAATTTAGATAATAGTTTTCTATCTAGTTTCCATAACCTTGAGAAATTATTTCTTGAATAAATAACAAATTTAATTAATATTTTATAGAGCCTATGTTGCTGGAAAATAGATTTGTTTTAATGGGGTTTTCAGCCAAACCCCAAGCTGTTTTATTTCTGGGGTTTGCTGACCCATATGTTCTTCATATCCAACTCCACCCCTATATCCCCATCACCTTGTAAATACACATGAAAAGGAACAAATGCAAGGATTTCTTTTTACCAGGACTGAAGTACACCATCATTCATTCTATTACTGACACACCAACTACATTGCTTAGCATTGTTAGTGCTGCTTAAAAAATAAAGTCCTCTTAGGTATAATGGTTAAAATACGATGCCTTCTCCTTCTGCATCATGTATTTTACATGTACCTCTTTCATGTTGTATTCCTTTTAACAATTAATTCTCTCCCTACACAAGCACACACACACACATTATTGCACCACAGAGCACACATTCTCCCTCAGCTGCTGAAGTTCATTCAGAATAGAAATATTACAGTGAATTTTTCCTGAATGCAACAACTAAGTAAAAGATGTTTAGTCTTAAGTTTGTCTACAAAACATTGTATAACTATGTGTCTGAGAGGATGACCTTTTTTCTGTTAGTGTTGCACACAATATAAATTCATCAATCAGACAGAGGAGAAATAAGGCAGCTGAATATTTTAAATTGGTACCAGAAGAGAAACAGAAATCTGACAAGGAAGAATCCTTTATCAATGAGTAATCACTCCTATAAAGGTCAAGGTGAGTAAAAGCCATTACTGACTGGCCTTGTCTACATGATCCTTTGAGAAGGAACAGACAGGAAGCAGATGCAAATGTGACTATTAGGAATGTCTGTGTCTGCAGAGATGAGGAGGGATGCCTATGTGGACTACAGCCTGCCCCTTTGTAAAGACAAGAAGAAAGGCTGAGAGAGCTGGTGGATGCCATAATAATAACAACTACTCACAAACATCTTTGAAGGGTCATTGTTGATGGGGAGAGATGCCTGAGGTCTGGAAGAAAAGAAATGTCATCCCAGCCTTCAAAAATGGGAAGAGAAAGGTTGTGGAGTGCTATTGACCTGTCGTACTCATCTCAATCCCTGTAAAGGTGATGCAGTGCCTTTTTCTGGAGGCCGTCTTTATCCACACAGATGGCAGGAAGGTGGATAGTAGTGAACATGGTTTCAATAAAGATAAATAATGCTGGACCAACCAGATTGCCTCCTATGATGAAACAACTACTACAGGGAGAGCAGTGGGTAATGTCTACCTTGACTTCAGCAAGGCTTTTGACACTATCTCTCAACAGCCTTATGGGCAAACTCAGGAAATGTGGACTGGATTCATGGACAATGAGGTGGATTGAGAAGTGGCTGAACAGCAGATTCAAGAGGGTCACAATCAACGGCACAGGGTCAAGTTGGAGGTCTGTCATTGGTGGTGTCTCCCAAGATTCCATACTGAGCCTAGCATTGTTTACCTTATCCATCAATGACTTGGATGAAGAGCCAGATGCCTCCTCAGCAATTTCACTGATGACACAAAGCTGAGAGGAGTGGTAAGAGAGCTCTGCAGCCCTTCAGAATGACTTCAATAGACTGGAGAGATGAATAGAGAAAATCTGTCTGAAATCCACAAAAGGAAAATGCAGGGACCTGCACCTGGGGAGGAACAGCCCCAAGCACTAGCACAGGCTGGGGGTGACCTGCAGAAAAGCAGCTCCGTGGAGAAGGACCTAGGGATCCTGGTGAATCACAAGCTGTCCGTGAGCCAGCAGTGTGTCCTGGGGGCTGAGGCCATTTGGATCCTGGGGTACATAAGGAAAAGCATTGCCAGCAGGTCAAGAGAAGTGATCCTGCCCCTCTACTCAGCCCATAAGGCTGCATTTGGAGTTCTGTGTTCTGGGCTCCTCAGTACAACACTATGGAACTCTCAGAGTGGCTCCAGTGGAGTGCCTTAAAGATGATTAAGGGACTGGAGCATCTCTCTTATGAGGAAAAGTTGAGGGAGCTGGACCAGTTCAGCTTTGAGAAGGGATGACTGAGAGGGGACCTGACCAATTATGCCTATAGGTGTCTCAAAGGAGGGCATCAAAAGGATGGAGCCAAGCTCTTCTTGGTGGTGCCAAGCAATAGGACAAGAGGTAATGGACAGAAACTGATGCACAGGATTTTTCACCTGAACAGACTGTCTGGAGAGGTTATGGACTCTCACTCACTGGAGGTATTCAATCATCTGTACATAATCCTCATGTCAAGCAGGATGACCCTGCTTGAGCAGAGCAGGGAGGTTGGACCAGATGACTCACTGTGGTCTATATGGTACATCTGGTTCATCACTTCCAACCTGGCCCATTCTTTGATTCTGTGAAAGGCACAATTATCAACTGGTGTTAGCTAAGCCATGTTCCGTTTGCCATGTGTAGTCCTGGGTAGATTTGTCCCTAACTAGCCGTAATCTGGAGGAATGAGTCATGAACCAGACAAACGCATATTTAACAATAATTATTAACCTTCAAAACTAAATATTACTTGCCAGGTCTTCAGGAAAAAAAAATTGGAACATCTCTGCTATTTTATTTATTCTGATTTTGCTTTTTTGATAGTCCATCTTGTCTTGATATGTCATCTTGTTTTCTTTCCACCATATATTTCTGACATAAAATCAGTCTCCAGTAAAATGCTGAAAATAACTAAAAAGAGTCCAGAATTTGGACTCAAAAACCAAAACTCCGTAGAAACATAATATTCTTGTCATGAGTGGAAAAAAATTTATCATTTCCTTATGAAAAGAAATTGAGTTATACTTTGTCCTCCACCTTCCAAGTTTCAGACTTGAATTTGTACTTATTTGCTCAAAGTTTAGACATCATTTCAGGTTCCCAAATGCACCTAATATACCCTTGTATATGGTAACTTTTAGGAGCTTAAGTGCTGTGAGATGTAAGATATAATAGCTTTTGACTCAAATCTGGCAAATCAGTAAGAAGCTGAGAGAAATTAGTTTTTAAAGTTTACCAGTATTATTTTTGAAATTAACTGGAGGGTCCTGAGCCACTGCAATACATTTGAAAAAGCTTGATTTTACACTTCCCTGTAGGCGAGACATCATCCAGCTTTTGTCCTTCATGCTGTCTGTAATTAATAAGAAACAAGACTGGTTATTGCCACATAGAAAATAGATTGTTTTAAGGTAAGGAAAAGGTTGTTTAAATGAAGGGTTGTCATTTTTCCTGAAGAATTATTAAACTGGTAGCCAGGGTTGTTGCCCTAGTAGAACAGCAAGAAGTAGATGGAAGTATCCCAGTCACAGATTTGTCAGTGAAAGGAAAAGACAAATTGCTTTTTTTCTGAGATTTGCACATTTTGTTGAGAGAGATGACACATTCTCTGTTTTATTGATCTTCTTTGTCCATATTTCAGGGTCTTTTCTTGACTGGTAGATAATATACTCTCTCTTCATCCCTGAAAAGAAATGATTTACTGCTCTACTTGGTCACAAGGAAAAAAAAAAAAAAAAAA
>VZRN01000023.1:99263-147211 GCA_013397935.1 Dasyornis broadbenti
AAAAAAAAAATCCCTCCTATTGAAGCAGTGTCACTGGTGCAGCAAAGAATATTAGTTTTAATATAGAAAAAAAGACTAATGTGAGTATGACTTGGTGATTTGGAAAGAAAGGGTCCTGTGTTCTCATCCTCACTCACCAAGTTGTTCATATTTCTTTTATGAAACAATCATCACATGAAACATACAAATTGGAAAAAGAGTTTTGCTGCCTGAATCTAGCAGTTTAAGTAAGAAGTCTTTTCAGTACAATATGGCCTCTAAAAATGAGATTATAAAGAAATATTTTATTTCTTGTTTTTAATGAACCCTACTGTAATACCTAGGGTATTGACCAATGATTTTTGGAAAAAAAAGAATGCTCCAATAGTCTTCTTATAACAATCATCATAGCAGTTGGCATGTACCTCAAAAGAAAACAATGCCAGATGGTTCTTAAAATATTTTTTCTGTCATATTAAAAAGGAAAAACAATCAAACCACCAACCTGAAACTGGAGGAAGAGACAGGAAAAATTAAAGGACCAAGCCAAATGGTTATCTTTATAACCAGATAACAGCTAACTAGTCTCAGAACAAATTACTTCTGAATCTCTTTAATAGCTGGGCTAGCAATTTTCTGCTATCAACACCAACAATAGGTTATTAGAGGCTGAAGTTAACTTTAAATTTCTACAATATAACACTAAAAAGGAGATCTTCAGAAAAACCTTGATAAAAGATAATAACCATGTGCTTTCTAGTCTAGTACATAGTCAAAATATATTTTGTAGTTCTCTGCTACACAAGAAATTAAATCTGATATTTCATTAACCAATTTAATAAATGTATCATTTATTAAACTCATACATTAAAATTATATAATAGGACTACAGAAGAGTCTCAGTAGTTTGTTTCAATATTATCTCTTAGTCTCAAAGTGACCCATGGTAACTTGTTATCCTCCAAAAGGCAGGATGAGGAAACAGGTTTGACAGCAAAGTTGCTTACCATAATGTAATCAGTTTAGACCCTCGTACACTCTTTCTTTGGGATTTCATTTGTTATATTGCAAATCTGGACTGCACTAAGAAGAGAGAGTACAAATACTTTGAAAAAGCAATTTAGAAGTACCAGTTTGTTGGTTACTGGGGAGCTTAAGAATGAAAACTTTATTGCTAAATGGGGCTCTTGTTACAAGTGCTTCAATTCCCTTAAGTGGTCTTTGTAGTGCAGTTGGCCTGACTGTACAAGGTCTTAGGACAACTTGCAAGCACAGAGAAAGTCAAATGCTATTTATCCACCTTCACGAAATGGATTCAAAAGTCCTCAGCACAGCCAGATAATCCAGGAGCCTAAATTTAAATGCATAGCTTTTCTAAAGGGGACTGTCTAAACACAGGGAGAAGAGGAAAGAAAAATTGTCATGTCTTTGCAAAGAATGGTATGTGGGATTTCTTTAATCTTAAAATATGCTTTAAAAAATTATCATGATCTACTTTTTAAACAATGGTAAATATATGTATAAAAATAACTTTGGCCTCAAGACAAAACTCAAGAAAAATGTGGTATTTGAGACATAATCCTTAAGCCCATAATGTGTATATGTCTGTATGTAAACACATATATATATCAGTGTGTTCTGTAAAACCATAGTGAAGAATAATTTCTGGTGCAGTCAGAGACTTTTTTTTTTTTCATATTCTCCTGTTCTTCATTCATGCACCACATTCTGTGTTCCCTGAGTAAGTTCTGATCCTACAGGGAGAAAAAACATTCAATTCAGTACGAATATCAAACAAGAGCAGAATATCCTTGGTCCCCTTTCCTGACTCTGATCCCTGGAGCTGAGAGCACACTGCAAGTCTTCACCTTGCAGAGCTCTGCTGGCTTTCCTACTACAGGAAGTTCAGCTGTGCTATGTCACACCACTGCCAGGTGCCTTTGTCTAGCGGTCTCAACTGCAGACACTTCCACAGCACACTGAAAACACTTGGCCAGGACCTAGATGGGCAATCTAGGAAGATAATAATTTCTTATTCTTCAAAGAGCCCCTTATCTTTGGAATTGCTTAGCTCAACTTATCAGCTATTATAGTAACCAGAAGGCTGTTAAAGTACAGAAGTGAGTCTTGGTATTTTCCACTTCACTGTCAGGCATGACATAACCAAGAGACATACAAATCATATGTCCTATTTGTTTCTCTTTCTGTGAAGTTCACCTGATGAGACATGCATTCACTTTTCAGGACTGGAACATGGTCGCTGAAATATACTATGGGTTAAATAATTCAAACTGCATATGTCAGAGGTAGAATGTCAAAAATCATCAACTTAGTGGTGAAGACTTCCACTGGTGCAGGTTTGTTGTACCTTAGAGTTCTATTTCCAGTCTAGATACTGTGGCCACGTGTTGGTTGCACAGCTGGATGAGATCATTGTGCACACACCGTGCTTTCCATGCAAGGAAACTTAAGTGCACAAACAGAGTCAGTCAAAATGCCCAGTCTTTTGGACAGTGCAAAGGTCAGGATTGAAAGATGCTAAACAGAGCACACATTGTACACAGAGTAAGCACAGTTGTTGGCTTTCCATAGAAGATATTAACTGATAGACCAGATCTACTTCACAAATACCATTAAAACAACAGAATTTAGTCACTTAGTGAAGACCCAAATATCTAAGCTGTTTTGAATGTGGAACTAATAAATGTTAGCACACATTCTTTCCAGTGAACTACTACATCAACAATCCATGCAAATTCAATATTTAGATTCATACCCACATAAAATTTTTATAACTAGAGAACACCTCTTTAAAACAATACTGCTGAGTATTTTGTTGGTCACAAAAAGGGACTCATGAATCAACAATTCTGCTCCCCAAAATCTCATGTATGAACTGGAAATAAATACAAGAAGAAGAAAAAATAGATGCTTATGGAAAGGAGACAATATATTACAGATTCTGAATATGGATATATATGGTTATTTTGTTCATTCTTTCTTTTTTTTTTTTAAACCATCCAGAAGCTTAACTGTGTCATTCCTAATGATAACAACACACTATATTTTTGTACAAAACAGACTTTTTAAATACTTAAATAATAAATAATAATTAGTATTTTAATTACTTTCCCTTCCAACTAACTAAAAATACTGGTGAGATCTATGGATTGTTTTTAAAAGTGAAGGGGTCCTTCAGGAATAAAAAGTTAAGAAACACATCTCTGGAAAAGGATTTATTAATTGTGAAAGATTCTGAGGGGACAGAAATGTTGAAAAGGGTTACATTTTTCCGCAGTCTCCTCTATTCTGAGCATATAACTTTTCTTGAAACTGAAGGGCATACTGAATTACCTATTAATTTCCATTTAATCAACATAATTAATATATTTATTAAATTAGTTTGAATTTAAACACTGCAGTGCAAGAGTATGTTAATTAAATTTAATTAGAATAATCTTATCTAATACAATAGTTCTTACTCCTTTTCCCTTTATGTTTGCTTATTGAAAGCCTCTACTGTAAGATAAGAAGGAGTTTATAATTTCTGGACTACATTTCCCCACCTCCCTTCACACATTTTTCTAGATGCAGCCCTGTTGATTCAAATGTAAAAAAGGTGTCTATGTCTGGTAGGAGAGTGTAATCCAAGAACAGTGGGAGCTTTCAATCAAAAGTTAAAGGCTGCTTCAGGATGTCCCACCTGACCCTGAGTGCAGAACCTGGCTAATATATGGACCAGTGCTAGTTTGGTCACATCCCCTAATAAAGTTCTCTTGTGTCAGTACATATAATTTTAGGGACCCACCGGAGTGATGGACACCATGTCCTTAGCCAAACCATCCCACATGGTTTTTAAAAAAAAAATCCAGTGCAGGTGTTTCTCAAAATAAGAAAGGTAGCCAAAACTAAAGTCAAGGTGTATCTTATATAAAATACTAATCTTTCCTCTGGATACAGTTAAGCTTTTACAGAGCACTTTTATTTTTGGGAAAAAAAATTAATGAAACAAAAACACTGTAAGAAGAGACAAAGAAAAAGTTCAAGAGTCTCATTTGGAAATCCTGAAATTACTGTAATACCCTCTCATCTGTCTAGAAGCCTGAGCAGTAAGGAGGTGATGCATTACTGTTCCTCAAACACCAAACACAAAATCATGGAAAAACACAGAATCTTTTAAGTTAGAAAAGACCTCTGAGATTATCAAGTCCAACTTTAGACTGATCACCACCTTTTCAACTCAACCAGGGCACTAGTGCCACATCCAATATTTTTTTAAATGCCTCCAGAGGTGGTTACTCTGCCACCTCCCCATACAGTCAATTCCAAAGTTTAACAAATCTTTCCATGAAGAAATTTCTTCTTATGACCACACAGGCAGTCTGGTTAGAACAGAATGTGCCTGGAAAGGGGTTTTACGAAGGTGTGGCTACACCTTTCTGGAGCCAGTGTTCAGGTCCTGGTGACTGCACAGCATACAGTGCAAGTGCCAAAACATGATCAAGAAGCAGGCAAGGGGGATCAAGGCAACCAAAACACCCTCAAAGCTTCCTGAACCATTTCCAGAGAGATACAGAAGTCTGGACTGCACCTGCTAACTCATTTATGTCAAGAGCAAGAAACCAAAGCCCAGGGGGTAACACTGATCTATGGGAAAGTACTCCCACAAGGACCACATTGCACACCCCAGGACTCTGGGCCCTTTGGTTGAATCAATGTTAGACCCAGGACTGCTGATCCCCTTTCCTCCCCTTTCATTTTTCTCTTTTTTTTAAACTCTTTCTTCCCACTTTCTTTTTATTCTAATGTTGTTTATTATTATTAAGTGTAAAATATACATAAATTTCCATGTCAAGTGTGTAGTTTGCTAATAAAACTGTGAGGGTTTTTTGGACCCTTTTCCTTTTCTTTTTCAACCACAGGCATCTCTGAATCCTGGCTACTCCTTTCCATGTAGGAATGGGATGTGATAACCCTCCAAGGGAACTGTGGAGATAAAGGGACCGTCATCACTGAGGCACTCAGGTTTCAGGAGGAGATGAACAAATTTGTTGTCAGGGACACCTCTGAACAATATGTATAAGATAAGGATTGGACCACACACTGATTGATGGGGCAGAGAACAAAATGCAGCATAGCAACCCAGGGGTTTTTACCACAATTTGTTCTGAAGCATTAAACGTGGCTGTGGATAAGACAATGTACCAGTTTGCATTGCATGCAGGTGTGAAGGATGCCACAACAAAGTTCTTCAGGCAGGCTTGAGAATTTCCATAGCTTTTGGAGGGTTATTTTTGCTTACAGATTTCCATTTTAGTGCATGTATGTGCTGAGGTTATCATTTGTTTCCGAAGTGTGCACATATTTATGGCTGCTTCCTCTCAAATTTCAAGTTCTGAAACACAGTTTACTTTCATAACAATCTTGGTTGTTTCAGATTATAAAGCAATACAGAAGGAGCTTATCCCTATCAGACCCATGGCAGCTGCACTAATTTGCATCTGCAAAGGATGTTACCCTAAAAACTGAGATTTGTTTAGACTTCGATGACAATATATCAATTTACAGGAGAAAAAATCTGTCAGGTTTTAAAAGCATTACAGAGTCATAGAACATTCTGATTTGGAAGAACCCACAAGGATTGAAAGCCAGCTCCTGGCACCGCGCACAACATTCCCAAGAATCATTCCATATGTCTGAGAGCACTGTCCAAATTATTCTTGAACTCTCTCAGGTTTGGTGCTGTAACCACTTCAGTGAGGACACTGTTCCAGTGCCCAACCATCCTCTGTGTGAAGAACCTTTTCCTGATACCCAGCTCTCCCCTGACAGAGTTTCAATACATTCCCTCAGGTCCTGTCACTGGGCACCACAGAAACAGATCAGTGCCTGCCCCTCCTCTACCCTTCACGAGGAAGTTGTAACTTCAATGAGGTCTTTCCCTTCAGCCTGCTCTTCTCCAGGCTGAACAGACCAAGCGAGTGGTATAAAACTGTTTTGTATCATCTGGTGTGAAGCTCTAGACAGTCATTATCAGGCACATATATATATGTAAATATTTACATGCATGCAATTTTTTCTGCCTTCTTCCTAGCTGGAACAACGAATATTTACAGAAGTTACAATGTTAACATTAATGACGTCAGGAGAAGAATTGTAGATGACGTTTCCCACACACCTGAAAAATCACCTTCTAGAGTCAGCACAATTCTATGAATCTGTGATTCTACATTCCCCTACAGGCTGTGAAACACTGCAAAAATGTCAGTTTCATATTGAAGATGCAATTCACACACTGAATACTGACTAGACTAAAGGACTGCTTCTACTTTTGTTTTTTCTTTTCTCTGAAATTGTGCCGGTTAAGGCTTCAGACAAATAACAGACCAGTAATGTCATCACAGGCGTATTCACACACACACACACAGAGCTTGCACCTATCTAAATCCAGCTTGCCATCCCACCCATTACTGTCCAGCCACAGCTTGTCTCTCATTCATCGTATCTATTTTCCCTTTCAAACATTCTGTCAAGATGCTGATATTCTTTGTCTTTGCTTTGCTCCATTTTCTAACATCTTTGCTTTCTACCTTTGCCAACCAATATTTTCTTTGGATACTGCAGCCTAAATGTCACCAAGAGCACTTCTTTTCCTGGGAAGAGAGCAGGGTTAACATTCCTTAATGGTGCTTATATATCTAGTTTATTCTCTGTAATATAACTCTGAAGAACAGAAGTGCTATGATAATTCTACATTTTTTAAGTATCAGAAGTAACAAGGAAAGAAACAAAACAAGATTTTCTCAAAGTTCCAGGTTGTGTATAAGAGAATATGCTGTCTTGCTTCGACCAAGTACTATTTTACTTTGCACAGTCCCATTCCTACCTATAGGAGTTCTGTATAAAGTAAGAGATGTGTTTCAGCACAAAACCAAAATCTATTTACTAATGAAAACTGGTGTTATACAATTGCTGGTATTATTTTTCAAAAACTCTAAATTTGTAATTCCAAGGCTACATCTTTCTTACATCCTTTTCTTGAATCTGTGGGTTTTCCCACTATTGCCATTATTAATTCACTAACATATATGATTGCTAATTCCTATGTAAATTGTCATGTTTTCTACACATAGATACTAATGTATCATTTTCTTCTTTGTTTCAATTGTCTTGTGTCTCAGTCTGGGGTTTCATCATCTTTTCCATGCCTTAAGAAGTACCTGTTGAAATTGTCACTTGTCTGCTTGTAAAAGTTTAAAAGCAGTTAATTCTGCATAAAATTCTGTGTGTAAAAACAAATTACTTTATTCATGCCATTTGAAACCTATTGGACTCAAGTCCTCAATAGTGTTTGAAGCCTCGGTTCCACTCTGATATTCAAACAAACTGATCTGAGTCCTTGAAAACTCCGTGTAGAAATTTAACAAATGTAGGGAGAGGACAGCATCATGGCCCAAGTTATGTGACACAGGGTTACTTGATGCACCAATTGGAGCAGCTTTGTCTTCTCTCTTGACACTGTGGTCAGGGATTTTCAAGCACATCTACCTAGCAAAACAGATTGACACTTGGAGGTGATAGGTGTTGTTATCTCATGATATGCTGTATCTACTTCTTTCTCTCACGGAGAGGCTTCTGGAGCTTTCATCCCCCAGAAATGGAGAGCATATATTCGGCTTTGGACAGTAATGCACAAGTTTTTGGTACATAAGGATCCAAATGACAATAATTTCTTTCCCGTGTATGCCTTATCTGAGAATAAGCTAAATTACCAGGTCCTGCTGACTGGCAGGACCATAAGGATTTCAGGACATCATTCAGTTTTTAAAAACAATGCAAAAAGTAGAAAAACAAGCTGAAAATCTGAAAAGTGAAAAAAGTGTTGTGAAATATAACCCCAACAATGATTGAAAATACTACAATTACTTTCCTTAGATTCTTCTTCACTAATAATACTTATTTTAAAGGTCAGTCTGGTTTACTTGTTAAGTGCTTTGTTCAACAATCTCACACCTTGATTGCAGCTGGCCACCCTGAGACTCACGTAATATTCAGAGCAGACCAGGAAATCATCTCTTCAGTTGTATCATCCCATGAAATAGATGATGGAGGTACAGATTGTGAGGAGCTGTATTTTTCACTCAGATCAGGATATATAGTTATTAAGGTCAGATGGAGACTGTTTTTCTTACACAAAATGCCATACGATCCTGTGCTATCATATTCTATAAGCAAACATACAACACCCAAGGATATTAGGATTAACTTGAAGTGAAGTGATTCCTGTCAATAATTTTCAATTTTATTCTGATGTGAATATTTTCAAGAGTCCCTCACTGTAACTAAACAGGAATACTTTCAAATGCTCCTAAAATCTGTGTGTTTGCATCAGTAGTCTGTAACAGTGACCCTGGGGCAAGTCTGCTGTTTCCATTTTGTGTCACGCCAGAACTCAAGCTTAAAAGTCTTTTGCTAGTGACAGAGAACTTTATTCCCCACCCCTCCCATCTATCAGCACAGGAAAATATTGAGGTGCTGACACCCCGTTATTAAAAAAGCAGAACGATGGTGTCAGAATGATTTATTTCTAATGGGTTTCTGACAGCTTTTTCTATGTTAAGACAGCTCTCACACAAGAGAATGTGACAGTCATGTTGGCATGGCCCTTATAATGTATGTTATTAATAGACTTTCATTTTATTGATTTCTCAGATAGATAATCATTCCTGAGTGGCTGTAGAATGCTGTCTGAGGTGAATAGTAGACAGCACTAAAAATTACTGGGCAAGATAAAGCAAGACAAAGGGTATGGCATAAGGAAGTTCTGGCTGATGATATAAATGTATTCAAGAGGCTAAAACTGTCAAAAAGAAAATACCATATGATTAATTACTCTATTATATTTGTATGGAGAGAGAAAATATAAAAGAAAACTTGTGAAGGAAAGGTGAGAAAAAAACAACATAGTGCAAATTCATTTACATATATTGCCTTCCATTCTTTGCATGACTCAGGGCTTACACTAATTAAAAAAATATTTCATTAATACTAGATGCAAAGATAGTATCTAAGCTCTTAAACACAGTGTTCCGAACACTGAGCTATTGAAAATATACATCACAAACATATGATCTGGCCACTTATTACCTAGTTTTGCTCATTTGCCAGAGATAAGTTTACATCAAACTGATTTGTAAAAAAGAGCGTTCCAAGGAATTGCACTGTATGTGTACAGTACTATCACAGAAGCTCACTATTGTCTTTGAACAGTGCGTGAAACAAGTTTATTTTGCAAGTGATGGCAGATGCAATAGAGGTATGTCCAAGTACTCTCTGAAAGCAAACAATTTCATGGATTTTTATTGCTGACAGGTATTTCTGATAATTATATGGTTAAAAGTATCTAAATTCTTAAATGAACTTCTGGATTTCTGTAGAAGGAAGCTGGCATTCCAGAAAGGGTAAAACTATCCAAATTAACACTGGAGAATGACATCCAAACCGCATCCTTTGGACATGAATGTGTCATCTGGATGCCATAATTATATTGGTAGTACTGACAAAGAAAGAAGGCCTGCAAGTAACTTCAGAGCTAGGTAGATTGTAAGCCCAGTTTTTTTCCTAGGGTGTATGATGGGTTTTTTTAAAACTAGAACTACAACTCCTTTTAACTTATTGAAAAGATTTTTGATCAAGAAAAAGCATATTGAAACTGAGGAAACATAGTGGGGGAACCTGTTTCTTTTTTAACCTCAGAACTTCATTTGAAGGTTAAGGCAGTATCATTAAAAGTTCATACATCTGAACATAAAAACAAGATTGCTGGTGCTAAGCAAGTGCCTATAAAATAGTAATGTTAGTAGATGTGCAGCTTTAACTGGCATAACTAAACTTTATTTTTAAATCAATGTAGCTATGTTGATTGATGCTAGCTGTAGATCTGATGGAGGCATTTCTAAGATGAAGGAGAAGTCAACACGGACAGCCTTTGCACTGCTGAAGTAATTTTTGTTTTGCTAGGTGGCCCTTTGGCAAAAATCAGCAGAGCTCTGATTCAGTTTTACTGGGGCTGTGTGGTATGGAAGCGCAGCCGTGAGTAAGCTGTTCGTCATATGCTAACCAAACCTGCTGCACTACCTCAGACTGCACTGCTCCTACCTGTGCCAGTGAAGGAGGCAGCCCCCTTCTATTAAAAGTATTAAAAGTATTAGAAGTTAGTTTTAAAAAAAAAAAATGTTGCCACAACAGGTAGAAATTAAATTTTACTGAATTAAATGATAGTTTGTAATAAGGCCAATATGTAAGATATAGGTTTCGGTACCCATGAAAACTGGTAATGATTAGAAATAGTTTATTTTTTTCCAGCATTCCCAAGCAGATTAAAGACTGTTTTGGGTAGGGTTTTTTCATTTGTTTGTTTTTGTACTTAGGCAGATGTGGGTACACACTTTCCAGAGGATCAAAGCGAAATGTGGTTCACGTATGCTATAGTACAACACCAAAGGACTCTAGCACACTGTTCAACTACCCCAAAAATAAGCACCCAGAACTCAAAGCCACTGTTCACTTATTCCTGTTTTCCCTTTGGACTCTTTAGGGTGCAAACATCCCACCATACAGCAAGTTTAAAGTCAAAACTGATTTCAAGCAATTTGCAGAGTCTTATGTCAATTTCATGTAGCCCCTATGGAGTGTGACTCAAAGATGGAGGTAACTTTAGTATACAACACCTTTTCACCGTTAGGTACAGATTTAGAGTGACCACAAAACTTAATGTGATTCTGTTTTCTTTTTCTCCCAAGCGTACATATATATTTCACTTTACTGTATCTTAGTGAATTTTAATCTCTAGCTGTGAGATAAATGAGTCTACTAGTAATCTGGGGGTCACTGAGATTCATTTCCATGCAAAATCAGAAAGAATGTGCTAGAAAATATAGAAATTATTATAGAAAATAATCTTCCTTAACAAAAATACTTTACAATTAATCGTATCCTGTAGAAATATCACTTGACCCTAATCAGTCTCTGTGGATGCAAGTATTTTTTGAAACTCAATCTGCTAGCTGTGCTAATCTTTTTAGCTTCAGTGAATCTACCTGACAGTTAAGCTACCCTGTATACTCGCAATCAGATGTGCAAGGGACACAGCACTAAACCTTCACAAGATGTGATATTCTAGTTCCCTGCTTTAGATTATTTCATATTCACATTGAAAAGAGGTAGTGACATTGCTGCTGAATAATAACCTGTGACTTAGACACTGCACACATTAACAGCTATTCACCAGCTGAGTGTGTCTAATACCACTCTCCTAACAACACTTAAGAAGATGCTAAACTTAGCACTGTAATCACAGTAAATTAAACTAGACTATGTATTCTTGTGAAATAAATGAAATGCAAATGAAAATTATTTCCTGCATTTTCATCATAAAATACTGTAAGTCCTCTAGCTAAACAAAAAAAATGCAAGAAATGTGGGGGCTGTGTAAAATACTGTTGTTTCTACATTTTTCCAGATAGCTTCCGCGTTCCTGGAGAGGGCTGGGGTATAGTGTTGTAGCTATGTGTTTGTAAAGACGCAAACACTTCGTCAGTTTTGAGGGAACAATAGCCACATTAAATTAAATACATGACATTTTCATTCTTTTCGTTAGCCCTTCCAGCTTTGAAATTGCTAACACTGAGTACCTCTTCAAACAAGTCTTGTCAACCCCTGCTTAAGAGTGTACACTGCTGGCATGTGGAGATGAGTTACAAGACTACAGCTGCCTGCAGTAGCTTTTTTTTTTTGTCATCACTCAAAAACACTTGGGTTATTCTGATTATTCATACCCTTGGGATCAGGCAACTCTTCCCTTTAAAAAGAAATTATCTTTTCCCCCTCATTCTTCCTACCCTACTGGTAGCATCAACTGTTTATTTCTTCTGTTTATAATTAAAGGACCAAGATATCACATTTGGTTTCCAGAGCAGGCCTGAAACTCAGCTCAGAAGGGTCACCACAAGCTCTACATAAAGGACATGAAACAGAACAAAGTAAATGCAAGCCAATATATTTAGCCTGTTGATATTTGACATTTACAAATGTAAAATGACAAATGACATTGAAACAGATTTAACATTTGATCACAGTCTTGGGGCAGAGAGTGGTTCTTATCTCTGACACAACAATTTTCCCCCTTAAAGAGGCTTAGAAAGCACGAGTTTCACAGACTAATACTCCTTCATGGGTGTTTGTGATCATAATAACTTATACCTATACCAATTGCTTCTTCTTCCCATTGTCCTTGGTGAAAATGGGGTCTGAGCAGTAGTCCAGACTTAAAATTAGTTCTTATAAAAAAATGGGGGAAATAATAATTTAGGCATCTATAAATGCCTTCAGAAATGCTAGTCCTCATCTTTAGTTCTCTGAATACCTTAAAATTTTTCAACAAAGTAGCACATATTATAGGCCTTTTAGTCTGATTTTATCATCATGCAACTCTAAGAAAAGAAAGAATCTGTGTGAATCAAATGCAAACATTACATAGCAAGCATTCTGGATGTCATTTTGAAATGGGCATCAGAGGCATATTTTGTGGGGAACCGGCCCAAACCTCATGAGGAAGCAGTCTTAGCCATTAGGATGTGTAATTTAAAAATGCCATAGATGTGTTGAGAAAAGTGAGAAAATTTTCACATTACAAATGCGAAAGCTATGCACAGGCTGAATACAAATTTTGACCCAGGTTTGACATCTCTTCCCATTCTGCTGATTTACTCGACTTCAGTACTGGCTGTAGTATTGAATCTGTTCAAGGAAAGAATTTGATCCAAGATATGAAAGCAAGAAAACAGGGGTTTTTTTTTAACCAATGAGTGCATTGTCCATAGACAGAGAATATATAAAAACACCAAGGAGGTTTTCTAACTGACTGAGAAAACGGTTAAGGTTACTCAGTCTAAATGTGAAACAATGTGAAAGAGTCAGTTTCTCAAGGTTAATAAATTACCTTTAAAATTACTTAAATGTGTAATATTTCCTTACCCCAAATTTCAGAAAAAAATCATTGAGTCCATGGATTTTCCTTTTGCTGAAAAACTTCACAAAAGTCAAGAATTTTGCATGATACATAAAGATTTAATATCATTGTATTTTTCTGGAACATCTCAATCCCAATTATTCAGGTACTTACATGGACATTCTCAAAATTATTTGGCACATTATAAAACTCATTACTTTTACAGTAGGCATCTATTTCACTTGATTCTCACTGGCTTTGTAATGAAAATATCAGAACTAAAAGAAAAATAACCTATTATCTGTAGATTCACTCTCCTGGGTTATTTTTTTTGTATTATTTCAGTCCTTAGCTATCACAGACCATACATGAGAAACAAAAAGTTCGTAATGACTCTCCTTCCTGGTTTCTTTATGGATTTTTTTTTTATTTTCTCTGTTATGTGATCCTCATGCTATAATTGTAATTAAATCTTGTAAATAAATAAAAGAAAACTAAATAAACCCTTCAGATGTATAGCCACTGTAGTATAAATATTTTATCCTTGGATGTTCTTCCCTAGGACACTCTCCGAATTTTAGCTCTTCTTTATACAGTTGTTGTTGAGGTCTTTTATTTTTTTAATTCTCCCCCCTATACACTAAACATCAGCATATCTGTGACGCTTTCAGTACCAGAAAGCAGTCTGACTGCACACCACACTCAGATAATGTACTGTGAAGACTGTGCTCTCTCTTCTCACTTTTGTATGAGTGATGCCAGCTGACCCTCTTATCCATGCGATCACAGAATCACTCTTTTGAATGTTGTGTAGTTCAAACCCTCCCTCAAGCACAGAGAGATTGCCCACATCCGTCTCCAGCCGGACTTTTGATTTCTCCAAGGTTGGAGACTCCAAAACCTCTATAGGCAAACTGTTCCACTACGATTACTTCTTGTAAAAATATTTTCTTTTTCTTGTGTTCGGATGGATTTTAGAGTCTTTTATTTTGTGGCCACTGCCACTAAACACCACTGGAGAGAGCCTGGTTTTATTTTCTTTGCATTTTCCATCCATGTATTTACACAAATTGATAATATCCTATCTAAGCCTTCTCTTCTCCAGGCTGAACCAATCCCAAGTCACTCGATTTCTCTTCAAAGAAAGAAATGCAGTAGTCCCTCATCATATTTTTTTTATCCTGGCATGGACTTCTCTCCAGCAAGTCCATGTTTTTGTACTGGGCAGACCAGAGCTGAACACAGTTCCCCAAATGTATCTTATCTGTACTGAATAGAAGGAAAGATCACCTCCCTTGACCTTCTGACAATGTTCTTTCTAATATAAACCAGGAGGCTGCATTACCTGGACTGTATTGCACTTTACATCAGATAGGAGTCTCCAGATAGTATACTTTCCTTCCTGAGCAGTTGCAAAAATAATTGCACAAAAGGACAGTTGATTTGTCCAACATGATATTAAAAAACATACCTGTGGACTGAAAAAGGTTATCAATAAAAAAACTGTAGAGTACTGTTGTTTGATGATTATTTATCCCACTTGGATCTTAGTTTGCATCTGTATACCTAGCCAAATATAATACCCAGCAGATTTCTAGAAATAGGATATGTAAAACTTCTTATTCTTTGGCCATTTAATCCCTTCTATTACACATAAAAGCATAACACAAAAGGAAAACCTACTTCTTCCTTCTGTATTATACATGGTTGAAAAATGTAACAGATTTATCATCTCACACAGCTGAAAATAAGATAATCAAGCTCCAGGTGAATATATTAAAAGGGAGTAAGGTGTACAGCAAAATTAATAACTTAATGACAATGATATTTGCTGTAGTTTCCTCCTGGGAGCAACTGAGTTTTTTTAAACATGTACTACTCATTTATGTAAGAATACCTATTCTTTTCACCCTTTCAGCTTATTTAAAAATCAAACGGATATGTGTCTATTTTTATTGTACCAAATGTTGTCACTCCTTGCATGTGTGAGTGATACAGGGTTATTCAAATGGATACTGTAAACTTAAATTAAAGCTTCATAAATACTTGAAAATTTTTTTTTACTTATAGTGAAAGTCTACAGAATTAAATCTTGAAAGTAACCCTAAAAGTTGTATTTTGGAAATAATTTTGCTTTAAATGTAGAGACATTATTTGGGAAAAGCATATGGAGTCGCAGTTTCTTTTGGGCATGTTTGGAACCATGCAATCAAATAAACTTCTTTAACCTCAGCTCCCTGCACTAGAAGTCTAATGCACATCACATTCAGATGTAACACAAACACAATGCATCTTCCCTTCCAATTATCTTTTACCCTCCAGTGTGAGGAACGAGAAGGAGTTACAGTGAAGAATCAGGATCATTCAATGACCAGTGGACCAATTTTCCCATGCTTAGATATTTTAGATATTTGCTATACCTCCAAAAGAAAAAAACAAATTCAGATGTTAGTGTTCTTAAAATGCCTGAATGCTTGTGACACATATCCATGGAAGCAGTCAAGGTTTTAAATAGAAAACCTCTCTCATTCTACAACCAAGACAGGTTAAATGTAATAGTTTGGGAATGAGGTACAATAATGGGAAGGTCATTTTAAATACCATCAGTTTATCTACAATTAAAGAGATAAAAGGTACATGATATTTGAGATGGTTCAGCATAGAATGTACAAAAAATCCAGCCATGAGATCACTCCCCTGCACTTTCACTACAAATACAGAAGCTGGAGATATGGTTGCATTGTCTAGGTTGGATGTAAATGGAGAGAAGTATTCTGACTTACTGTAGAAATATATTCATATGTCTGATTCATACAACCACTGAAATGCGTTCCTGGACAACAAAGACATTCTTCATCATTTGTGCCACCTGATTTTCCCAACACAATTTCTAACAATTGTAGTCCATGTAACACTGAACTTATCAAGCCAGCTCTTATCCGTAACTCAGATATGTTCAATGTGTATGCCAAATTACCTGAGTAATGCAGTTTACACCAGCTGATTACTTAGTAATAATTTAGGTTTATAAACCCCACAGCTAATCCCTTAAAAAAACAGGAAAATCAAAGATTTTTATTACTATATTTTAGTTATTTTCTAGAAAGTTCCACAGTTTCTAAGATTTTACAAAGGAATAATTTAAGGAAATTCTTTAACTATTTCCCTAACTTACATTATGCTTTAAAGTATTGTCATTGTTGCTCAAATACATGAGATTCTGGCTAAAGGGCCCAAATCATAAACTGTAGGTATTAATAGGGACTTCCTATACTTTGGCATTTGGATTCTTAACTACCTGTAAACCCCACTGAATTCCAACAAGAATTGTATGTCAGTTCTCTATTCAATGTAAATAATTACTAGCATTTACTCTCATAATTATTGCAGGGAGTAGAGCAAGGATTATCCTCCCTTACAGAACTTTAAATCAGAGGAACTGCCTTGGGCATTACATCTAACTGCTTATGTAAAACTTAGTCATCATTCTTCTATTTAATTTATTTTCGCAAAATTCACACAGTAAGTTGTCTGCCAGATGACCAATTCACTGGTTCCCAGAACTGTGATGTCACTGATATTAGTGAGACTTGGTGTAATGAGTCCCACACCTGGCGTGCTGGGATGGAGGGCTCCAGGCTGTCCGGAAGGGATAGGCAGGGCAGGCAACATGGAGAAGGTGCACTGTATGAAAAGAAGGGATGAAAACCAAAAGAGAATTTGTGGTGGGTGTCAGTTACTGATGGCCTAGCCTGGATAATAGCACTGGTCAGTTATCCTACAGGCAATTCGGACAGATCAGCCACCTCAGCCCTTATGGGGGATTTCAACTTCCCAGACATATGGGAATACTGTCTGCCATGACAAGCAAGTCTGGGAAATTTGTGAAGATTGTGGGACATAATCAAGTACATAAACAAGTACATAGTGACTCAGCTAGGAAATATGCCCTCCTGGATTTCTAATTTATTAATAGAGAAGGACTTGTGGGATATACAGTGGTAGGTGGCTGGCATTGTCACAGTTATCATGAAATGGCTGAGTTTAGAATTTTAAGTGTAATGACTACAAAGGTCAGCAGAGTTGCTACCCTGGATTTTGAGACAGCAAACCTCAAACTACTCAGGAACCTAATTAGCAGTGAACACTAAAAATCTGCCTTTGAGGACTTAAAAGTCTATGAGAGCTGCCAATGTTCTAAGAACCAATTCTAAAAGCTCAGGAGCAGGCAATTCCACCACGACTTAAATCAAGCAAATGTGACAGAAGACCAGTTTGGCTGAACAGGGAACCCCTCATGGAACTCAAGAGGAAAAAACTGGACAATGAGACAATGCTTCAAGACTGTCTGCATTCAAGAGGTATTTGGAGAGACTTTAATAACATGTTTTATCTTTTGGCTGGCTCTGAAGTGGTCAATCAGACAGACTAAATTATTATTCTAGATATTTTCCAGCTGAGCTATTCTATTCTGTTCTAGTCTGGTCTAGTCTAGTCTAGTCTAGTCTATCCTGAAATTGTGTCTTTTTTGGTCTGTTTTCATAGAATCTGTCCCATACCCTGACTTGGAAGGGACCCACAAGGATCATTAAGGTCCGACACCTGTCCTTGCACAGAATAGCCCCAAGAGTCACACCATGTGCCTGAAAGCATTGTCCAAACACTTCTTGTGCTGTGGCAAACTAAGTGCTGTGATCACTTCCTTGGGGAGCCTGTTCCAGTGACTAGTCTTTGGATGAAGAGCTGTTTCTTAATATCTGGCCTAAACGTCCCCTGACACAGCCTCATGCCACTCCTTTGGTCCTTATTACTGGTAGCCAAAGAGATCAGTGTCCACCCCTCCTCTTCCCCTCACAAGGAATTTGTTCTGCAATGAGGTCTCCCTTCAGTCTTCTCCAGGCTGAACAGATCCAGTGACCTTAGCCACTCCTCACACAGCTTCACTTCAATGCCCTTCACCATCTTTGTTGTCCCCCCTTGGACACTCTCTAACTGCTGACTGTCTTTGTTCTGTTGTGGCTCCCAAGACTGCCCACAGCACTGGAGATGAGGCTGCCCCAGAGCAGAGCAGGACAATCCCCTCCCTTGCCCGGCTGGCGATGCTGTGCCTGATGCCCTCCAGGACACGGGTGGCCTTCCTGGCTGCCAGGGCACTGCTGACTCGTGTTCAGCTTGCCACAGACCAGGACCTCCAGGTCCCTTTCCAGGGCACTGCTCTCCAGTCTCTCATTCCCCAGTCTGTGTTTACATCCAGGGCTGTCCCAGCTGAGGTGCAGAATCTGGCACTTGCCCTTGTTAAACTCCATACAGTTGGTGATTGCCCAGCCCTCTAATCTGTCAAGGTCTCTCCATAGGTCCCCTCTGCTTTCAAGGAAGCCAGTGTATCACCTGAAATTATCCCAATTTAATATTTTAAGAGGTTATGGTGAATTTATGCAATGCTGTGCAAGCCATAGGAATATAATAACTATCTCATTGTCACTTTTAACAAATTAAGGTGTTACTCACTAGGAATAACAATGTTGCAGTCAGCTCAAGATAAATGGCTTGTATTACATTTAGCAGCTCTACAGCCTAATGTGACAACTCCAAGTGTTTTCTGAATAACAATATTTAGTTACTTTATTATAACATATTGAAGCATTTCATTAAATTAACCAGTATACAGTATTCTAGAGAATGACTATAGATCAGATGAAAGAAGGGAAAATAAAAAGAAGTTAATGTTTTCATTTTTGAGTTAGATAAAATGTCAAATGTTATGAAGATTAAGCAATTTTAATTTAGAAGAAACCATTATGTCAGAGATATTGAAAATTTGCTGGACAAGATTAAAAAATTCAAACACCTCTAGCAAGAGGTTGGGTTACTTTTCTTGCAAACATTTTCCTCAGAGGTTTTAGAGATTTCTAATCTGACTTGTGAAGAGAAAAATTAATGATATGTGCTACCTCAGATGTGGTTTATTATTAATATTGTTGATTTTTCGCACTGAATAAACTTGTCTGTGTTGTTTTGCCACCTGTTTCAAAGTTCTACTCTGAGCTGTGGATAAATGATTACCCTCTCTTCCCACTTCCAGTATCATTGTAGAAAGCGGCTCTTTCTCTGAACACGTGATTGAAATGGAGGCTGAATAATTTTTAAAACATTTTATAATTCCTTTCAGATTTATTCTGAGCACAGGGTTAAGCATAACATCTTCATAGCCTTTAAAGGCCACTTGTAGCAACAATTTTGAATACAACTCAGTCTTTGTACTAACTTGGCACAGGTATAAAATTCACAGAGAATGAAGCACTTAATTAAAAGCCACTGGATTAATCAACCTGTACACTGAGACACTAGAAATACTTTGTTTCTTTCTTAGGTAATGTAAGTAAAAGTAGATAATGTCACCTTCATCATCTTTCTGGTCTTGTGAGGAATTGCTCATGAATTGAATTTAACAATTTATTGAGTATGTTTTATTATGACTTTTTCTCTGTATGTCATAATCATGAGAATTGCAATAGTGTATATCATTACCTCGCTATATTTCTGGACATACAGTCATCCAAGAGAAAAAACCTGAATTAGAAGATTTTATGGCCCTCCTTCAGCAAATTATTTGGCAGACAGGCAAGATGTAGCTCCAATAATTAGAACATATATGTGCTTGGAAAGTAGAACACAAAATGCAGAACAGAGTTTGGCAAAAACAAGAAAAAATATCTTCAAATTTTTTAAGTCTGAAATAGTATTCATACAAAAAATAAATCAAATGCATCCAGCAAATTATGACCTTTTAAAAAAGAATTAATAGATCTAGGTAACAATATATATGATCAAATAAGGAATGAATTTAATTTAAAAGATAAGTATTGTCTGCAAAGTACTTCTATCACATGGCTAGTGAGAAAAAATTATCAGAACTTCTTAAGTAAGCTTTATTCATCTTCTATATTCAAGTAATGTTTATAGAGTAAAAGCTAAAAGAAATCTGATATTCTGCATGCCAGAAGATTAATATTCCTTCCCATTTAAATGAAGAACTAAGGTTGATTAAAGCATGATACAGGTCACAGAAAAGTAACACACAACCCAGTAAGAAGAGTTTAGATGGCACCATCAGGGCTACAGCCAAAAGTCCAGGTTTTGTGGGTGCAGTGACCCATCCTACCAGAGAATGGCTAAGATCTTTTTCTGGTATATCACGCTGATGGTTTTACTGCATATATGCATTTCAAATGGCTAGTTCTCACCGGGGTTTCTATAGGTTTAGTTTTGTGGGGGTTTTTTTGGTTGGTTGGTTGATTTTGTGGATTTTTTGTTTGTTTGTGATTTTATTGTTATTGTTTCTTAATTGCTTTTTCACCCCAGAAATTAATTTCCTTCCCAAATCTTTAAAAATGTTTTGGAGTCAGAAAGGAGAACAGATTGTCAAAATCCTCTAAAATCCAGCTTGTTTTCATTTAATTCTTTGGCTTCAAGGGTACACAGTTTACGTAACTCAGTAGAGCTGTCTATAGAATTTGCTAGAATATACAATTTATTTAAGATGCAAGGTGCAATACAGAAATCTTAATAAAGACTTCTAGATTCTTTTTTTTTTTCAGATTTTTAAAAATTTTTTGACTTAAAAGCAAAAATAATGACTAAGAAAAGACAGGAGGGAGAAGACAGCTTTAAAATCTAGCTGGCTTGAAACAGCACAGTATTATATACTTAGGTAATAATCATATTTGTTTATACAATTTTTGGAAATTTTACTAACTGGGAAAAAAACCAAACCAAAACAAAATATTTGATGCCTGATCCAGTCTATCAAGCAAAATGTACAGATCTGTAGTTACCCACAAAGATCTCGAGTCATTCTCATCCCTCTTCCCAACACTTGCAAATGTAAATTTTTGGTTTAATATGGGACGTCTACTGTCTTGTACTGTATTCTACATCTTGTAGATGCAGAATAAACAAAGCCCATGACATACAAATGATAAATGTCTCTATAATAAGCTGTTTTGTTTATGGTCTGGATGAAAAGTGATATTCCAGTGAAGAGTTAGTTAGTTTCAAAATTTTGTTTATGGGCAGCTGGTTGCTATTAGTCATTTTATCTCTTAGCTGTGATGGAGGGTGGTAAGACATGCACAAATAATATTCTTCTTATTTTGTTTAATTATATGAATATTATATGAATTTCCAAGACCAATATCCATGGTTATGGATCAAAAAGCTGAAAAAAGTTTTCATGATTTAAAGCAAAACAAATTTGTAGACAACAAATCTTAAACAAGTTTTCATACCTGAGAAGTAATTTCATCCCAACACTTTTGTTGTGTCTCCCCTTACCATGAATTCCAGTGAAATCACATCTCTAAGGTTTAATCAGAACCAGTACCCACGCTGACAATTATAAAGTATGTGCTATTTTGCCCAATGGAAAATGAAACTTGTTCTGGAACCATGATAGTAACAGTAGTTTCAGGAATACTGCTCTGTGCTGCATCCATGGGAACCTTTGGGAAATTTCTGGCCAACAGAGATGAAAAAAATCTCTGTGGTGTAGGATGAAGCTGGGAAAATAAACTGCTCATTTTTCCTCCTACAGTTACTGTTTGTCTTTCCCTCCAATTTTTTGCTAGTTCTTCTCTTACCTACTAGGAAGAAGCAGAAAGAACAAAACAGGAACATCTGGAAATCAAATACCAGAAGAAATTTAAATTCTTCCCTGAAGACGATGTCGTGTGCCTTTAATAAGTCTAATACGCAATGTCAACTATATTTGACAGGCATTTAACATTAGCTGCAAATGTTGACTTTTTCTGTGTATGCAAATCTATGAATAATAAAAAGCAAGTTCTGTAAATTAAATCTTTAAAGCCTTTACCTTGTCAGAGAATTGCATTCCATGTATCAAAGATTTGTCAAAGCAAATTACTTTATCTAGGCAAACAAGTGCCTTGGAGTAGAGCATAACATCAAGAGTCTTGATGTCGCTGAACATAAATAGTATTTTAGTACAGGCACTTAAGAGCTCTAAATGTATGATAATAGCTAAAAAATAAAAGACCTCCATGTGTTGATGTGAATTTAAAGGACATATGACAACTTTTGTGAAAGGATTCCACTAGTGAGGAAACTTCCAGCTTGAAAGCAATCCAATGGATGCTTTTGAATCCTGTAAAGAAAATGAAATTCCTGGTCTGGTACAGCAATGAAAGTACAGCCAGCATTTTGTTTTGTGCCTCAGGGGACTCAGTTACACAGGAGACAGTAGTGCTCTACAAGGAGAAACCTGCTACAGATGACAAACTGTTTAGCTGTTAGGGAGAAGAGCATCACTGTCGTGTTGTGAGAGCCTGAAAATGTTGTTGATTCAAACACTGTTAAAATCACCAAAAGACTTTGCTCACTGTAGCAAACTGTGCAAAGAAGCAACTGCTCGCCTGTGACCACTGAAGCCATCATCCCCCCACCCCTGAATATGCCTGCGGATGGAAATTGGGATTGTGAATTAAGCCATGTTTGTCCAAGTTCTAAGGAGCAGCAAACAAGGCTGGGGAGAAGAATGTATCCGCAAAGAATGCAAAATCCAGCAATCGTGCTAAAAATCAATTCTGTCTGGGTTTGGCAGGGAGAGGCCACAGCCCAGAGACTCATCTGCTGAGCCTGGGTTTGCTCATACTGCCCCCAGCTGAGACGGGGGAGCAGAGATTTCGGGGCTGTGATGGCGAAACCTGTGACCCGCTTAAGACAGAAGGCGTGAACTCCCACCACCTGAGGCTACGAGCAAATGTCGTGGAGACTGGATGGTGTTTTTTATTATTTCAGTTTTCCTCCCTTACACAAACTGGCACAGCTGTAAAACTCCCCGCCCCCAGGAAGGTCACAGTCACATGGGACATTCTTGTGAGAGACAGTAGAAGGGGTCATAAACCATCAAAGACCTCTAAAGCACCCCCACAACTCATTTCTAAGGGCTTCCACCAGAGGACTGCATGTGATCCAAAGGGTTGCAACAGGTCCAGAGCCTGTTGCAAAAGACAGCG
This sequence comes from Dasyornis broadbenti, assembly GCA_013397935.1. Classification (NCBI taxonomy): domain Eukaryota; kingdom Metazoa; phylum Chordata; class Aves; order Passeriformes; family Dasyornithidae; genus Dasyornis; species Dasyornis broadbenti. The sequence continues at coordinate 122,286 of VZRN01000023.1, forward strand.
TAAACCTGCCCCCAACACATGCAAGGGAGGCGCTGGATGTCCCCAGGTATATCTAAACATATATTAATCCATTGAACTCAATGTTTTGTGGGACCTCCACCTGCATTGAGAAGCTCGGAGTGAAGAGAAACAAAGGGAGACTGAACTGATGAATCCAAAGAGATGGTGGGTATGTTTCTACTTAATCTGTCTCTCTCTCACTCTCTTTTTCTCTCCCCTCCCTTTCTTTATTCCTGTGTCTTTCTATTTCTCTCTCATATTTACTGTTAAATAAAATCCATACTATTGACTTTGGTATATGGTCTTGTTTGCACATTAATTTGGTCAAAATAATTTCTCTAATAATCATAATAATTGGATCATAACACATACTGCTATTGCATTTTTCTGTTTTGGAAACCCCAAAACCAGCATGAGATGACAGCTACTTAACTGGACTAAATTAAAACCAACAGATAAAGGAGTGACAGGAAAGCATGTCTCATGAGAAAACCCATGACACAAACAGGCAGACAATACAGATACTACCAATGACTAATACAGACATAAAGAATTTCTGGAAGACCTGGCTGAGTGAACTCTGTCGTGGACCTGCTGCTACAGTCCTCCCACCATTTCACTGGTGGTGTTTTACCTTCTATCTTGGTTTGGAAGACAGGCGTCTGCTAAGGAAGGTGGAAACCTGCCTTAGAGGATATGACCCCTCCCCCCCTCCAAATTGTTATAAGGTCGAAATCAAAGGCTCCAGGCAGAGATATGGGAAAAGGAATAACAGTTCTTTACTTGTATCTATAAGGAGGAAAACAAGCAACAATAACAGTAGCAATAACAAACAAACAAACCAGAAACCTGATGGAAGCTTTCTCTGAGCTGCCAGACACCGCCCCTCCCCTTTGGTGCAGTTACGGTCACGGCTGGCAGAGGCGCTGTGGAGCGAGCTCAGCTCCTCGGTGATGGCGGACGGAGCTGAGGGCGAGGCGGCTGCACGGCGAGCGGAGCCGCAGCAGGGAATCTCAGGGCAGCAAACTGGGCGGCAGAGNTGTTTTTAGTCTCTTAAGTGCGTCTTTGTCCCTTAGGTACTCAGTCGTTATCTCTTAAGTACCCAGTTGTTAAGGCTCGTTAAGGTATCTCTAGCCACAGGATGGAAAAATTCCCAACCTCCAACACCCTCCTTTAAAAAGGTGTCCCCGTTACAGTCAGGCACAAACAGGGAACCACAAGAGCAGACCCTTCTCTGAGGCTGGAAAGTTCCTGCTGCACTTTCACAGGCAGAAAACAGTGTTTCAAGAGATATTACTCCACTGCAGAAGCATAAGCAATGGGAACAGTCCTGATGGAAAATGTGTTTGAAATTCCCCATCGTGTCAGTCAGACTCAGGCACATCTGTGAAGACTGAATTAGTTTATATCAGCTGTCTGGCCTCTCCAAAGCCTGTTACAACCTGATCCCTGAGGCACGAAATAAACTCTGCTGTGCCAGTCTCATTACAGCATGGGTGAAAACATTTCGTTTTCTATAAATTCAGCTTTGAGTCAAATTGGAAATCTTTATCTTCAAACGTAACTCTTGACCAAACACTCTCCGTGTCTTCCTTACAGCCACATGAGAAGCGCAAATCTGCTATCCTCTCAGATCATGCCTGCTTCAGTCCTGCCTAACGATTTCCTGAGAAATGCTTCACAAAAAACATTTGAACAGCCTCTTTCTTAGCATTTAAATCTAATTAAAATAGATAACAATGCCTTATAATAAGGAATATAGAAACAGCATCAATGCACATATATCTTTCCAGCTTTCTACTTCTCAAGCACACTGATGTACTTTTGTTTTACAACAATTTCACTATATTCCTCTGAAGTCTGCTCCCTTACACTTGCTAGTTCTCATGAACATGTTCACAGTCTTGTGTTTCTTCCTCTAATAGTTTCCTTTCTAATATGAAGAATAAATTAAGAAATTAAACACAGGAAAAAGATCTCGTTATCCTGGACAGCAAAAGCAGACACTAGGCTACCCACAACATCTACGCAATAACAACACAGGCAAAACATGGAGTTCTATATGTGTCTTTATAATTTCATCATGGAAAGGAAAATTCTAAGCAGAGATGAACCACAAATGTAAACATGTCTTAGAAAATACACAGACATTTACATATATTTCTGGTAAGCAAGACTTTATTTTTAACTTGCTGTATTTTCTATCCTATACCATTCAAGAGCAGATTAAAGTAATTAAATCAATATTTTAATGAAAAAGCAAGCAGAAAGAGCAACAGTATCAACAAAAGTTGCTTTATGTGATGGTAGGACAACATTTTGGACTAGGTTACTTTATCGATTTTTATATAAAAACACTCACAGAAATTATACATGCAGCAGAAAAAGCATATAGCCTCAGAAAAGTATGTCTTTCCAAAGTCCCTCTGTAATGAGATTAAGAAGGTGCCATAAACTATCTCACATCTAGATGGTGTATGTCAGAGTTTGCAGTATTTTCAGGCTAGATTTACATTTTGTGTTTGTTAGGGCAGGGCAGCCTTTTCAAAGCTGTCTATGTGGGAGGTTTTAAGCTTAAATTTACAGGTTAAGTAGTGTCTTTGTGACTTTTTAAACTGGGTTTCTTGATTTATGTTTAGCCAGAAAAGAAAGTGAAGTCATTTAAGAGTCCTGAGCCCAATCTCATTAGCAAGTTTAGTCAAATTTATTTTCTGAGGCAGAGGGAGATATGCACAGACTAAATATTATGAAGCTTCCCTGCCCTATTTCCCCTGTGGTCCTCAAAAACTCTTTTAATCCAGTGTTGTATGTGTGTGTTTGCATATATTATTCATTTTAGTAATACACATTCCTTCTGCAACCACAATCAGTCAAGAATTTAAAAAAAAATAAAATTGGAAATTTAGAATTCCATTATCATAGAATCATAGAATTCCAGAATGGCTTAGGTTGAAAAGAACCTTAAGATTACCTAGTTCCAATTCCCCAGCCACAATGGGGATACTTTTCACTGGACCAGGTTGTTCAAAGCCCCATTCAACCTGGCTTTGAACACTTCCAGGAATTGGGCACCCACAGCTTCACTGGTCCACCTCTTCCAGTGCCTCACCGATGCCTTCTTTCAGTTTGAAATCATTCCCCCTTGTCTTGTCACTCCATGCACTTGCAAACAGTCTCTCTCCGTCTTTCTTTTAGGCTCTTCTCAGGTACTGGAAGGCCACAATTAGGTGACTCATAAGCCTTGTCTTTTCCAGGATGAACAAACTCAATTTCCTCAGCCTTTCCTCATAGAAGAGGTGTTCCATTCTCCGATCATCTTGGTGGGCCTCTTCTGGACTCACTCCTGATGTTCATGTCCTTCCTGTGATGGGGACCCCAGAGCTGCATGCAGCACTTCAGATGGGTTCTCACAAGAGCAGAGTCACTGCCCTCAACCTCGCTCATGTAGAAAGAAAATCGAGATGGTAAAATCTCAGTTAGAATTTAATCTGGTGACTTCTGTAAATGATAATAAATAGTGTTTTTATAAATACATTAATTAAAAAAGGAGGGCCAGGTAAAACCTTTATTCTTTATTCACAGTGTGAGGGAATAGCCAACATGGGTTTAGGAAAGGCAGGTCTTACCTGACCAACTTGATCACCCTTTTTGACCGGATGACCACCCAGAGGATGAGGGAAAGGCTGTGAATATTGTCTGCTTGGACTTCAGCAAAGCCTTTAACACTGTCTCCCAGAGCATTCTCCTGGAAAACCCGGCAGCCCATGGCCTGGACAGATGCAATCTCCACTGTGCTAAGAATTGGCTGGATGACCAGGCCTGGGGAGTGGAGGTGAATGGTGCTATATCCAGGTGGTGTCAAGACAGTAGTGATATCCCCAAGGGTCCAGTCCTGTTTAATATCTTTATTGATAGGAATCAAGACAAGGGGATCAAGTACATTAGTAAATTCACATTGGGTGGAAGTGTTGCTCTGCAGAGGGATCTGGACAGGCTGGATTGCTGGGCCAAGATAATTGTGTGAGGTTCAATAAGGTCAAGTGTCAGGTCCTGCCCTTGGGTCCCAACAACCCTGTGCAGTGCTACAAACTGGGGGCAGAGTGTCTGGAAAGCTGCCCAGTGATAAAGGACTTGAGGGTGCTGGTCAGCAGTACCTGAACATGAGCCAGGAGTGTGCCCAGGTGGCCAAGAAAGCCAGTGTCATTCTGTCCTGTATCAGCAATAAGCATGGCAAGCAGAACCAGGGCAGTGATTGACCCCCTGTATTTGGCACTGATAAAGTCACACCTCGAGTTGTCTGTCCAGTTCTGGGCCCATCACCACAAGAAGGACCTTGAGGGCCTGGAGCATGTCCAGGGAGGGACAATGGAGCCGGTTATGGGTTTAGAGCACAAGTCCTATGAGAAGCAGCTGAGGGAGCTGGGATTGTTTAGCCTGGAGAAGAGGAAGCTCAGGGACAAACTTATCACTCTCTGTGACTACTAAAAGGAGGTTTTAGTTGTGGCTGGGTCATGTCCAGCCTCTCACCCACCAGCACTCCCAAGTCCTTCTCACAGGGCTGCTCTGATCTGTTCATCCCCAGCCTGTGCTGATTCCGGGGGTTGCTCCAACCCAGGTGCAGCACCTTGCATTTGGTCTTGTTAAACCTCAAAAATTCCTGTGGACCCATTTCTTGTACTTGTCGAGGTTCCTCTGGATGGTATTTCATCTTTCAAGTGTATCAACAACACCCCTCAGCTTGGTGTCCGATAACTTATCTGGTACTGTAAAGACTACTTTTCCAGGATGCTCTTCCCCAAAAATTTCCAATTAAAATAAATATTTATTTCAATTTCAAAACCTTCAGAACATACATATTCAATATAGATACAGAGAGTCTTTTTTTCATTGTTTTTTTTGGGCTTTTTTATTGATGTATAATTGGCCAGCCTGTAAAAACTGCTTCTCTATTACGTCTAAGGATTTTCATTTTCTTTATAATCAGTATAAGAAACTTTCAAATAGTGGACATTTCAGAGTTTTGCAGTTACTATCAGGTATAATTTTTTTACTTCTAGCACTTAGCATGGAATTGTCACACCTCCTGTCAGATTCATCAGTTTTCCATGCTAGCCAGTGTTCCATTTAGCTTGAAGAAAAAGTCATACACAATTTTTCTCCTCCAAGAAATTCCTTCATAGTCAGTAAATGTACCTTCTGCCCCCTTTCAACTACTTAAGCTTCAAAATAAATAAGTGTGTGGCTGTAATAGTTGTGTTATGCTGTCTTTAATAAAGAGCACTACTAAAAAACCTAATTATTTTACACTGCAAATGTTAATAACTTGAAGAGTATCATGGAACAATGTCAACAAAGAGGTCATTTAGAGAACAACAAAAAGATTGTGAAAGTTGATGACAGTTTTAAGCATAGAAACAGATTGCCTATTCCAGATTTGTGTTTGTTATAGCAAAGGATAAATACTATTTACATGTAAAGAATTATTAAATTTTTAGTTATACAAAGGAGGTACACAAACAAAATCTTGAAAGAAGAATGAAATGGGCTGTGACACAAGGAGAACAACAACTGCTGTTTGCAGGCCATAGAACATTGATCTCCAAAATATCTGATTTTACCAAACAAATTACAGGCCAGAAATGTTTACCCGAGGTGCTACTTAGATTTCACAAAATAGTAATGTGAACAGAATGCTGTTCAGCTGCTCAGTTCCAGGATAGAAATTTATAGGAGGTAAAGGGAAAAAAGTGGAAGGGAGAAAAAATTGTATCAAATCAATGATGTCAGATATGATTCTTAATTTTTAAAATTGCAGCAATACGTTGTTTTTGAAGACAAGTTCTCCAGTGTGATTGCAGTAAGTATTTTCACGATAAGTTGTTCTTTAAAGAGGTCACATACCTTCACTCCAACAAAAACATTAATGTGTATTAAATGTTAAAAAGAATTTTCCTGTTAGGCCTTAATATGATATGTTACTAGTTAGTTAAGATGAGGAGCTCTGCAGGCTGGCAGAAACATATTCTTATGAAAGATAAGCGTATATTAAACTTTTTGGAAAAAGCTACATATGAGCTTAAAAAGATTTTTTTACCTCCGTTTGAGAAAGTTACAGTGGTTGGAGAGATCAATGCAAGTATCTACTCAATGTATACATAATTCCCCACATTGAATTTTAGTCCTCTGCAATTACACTGAGATCAAGGGTGTTTGAATGAACATAACCGGCTTGGTTTGGTTTGGTTTTGTTTTTTTCCTACATAACCTTTCCTCCCAATTTCACATTTTCATTTCAGGTCAGTGACATTATTACAGACAGCATTCTCAGTGTCCATGTCAGAGATAAAGTACCAATAGTACAAAGAATATCTGCTCAATGTCATGAGGGAAATCAATGAAAAGGAAAAACGTTAAAGCTCTATCAACATAGACCTGCCTTCAACTCATCTACCAACTAGATTTATTAACATCTGATATAGTATTTTGAAAAATGCACAGCATTTTGTTACTAATCCATAATATAGCTTGAAGGTGGTTAAATTATTTCTTTTTCCAGCCCAAAGAGATTCTACGACATGAAAACAAATGGGAGAAGAAACAACTATATAACTGTTACATTAGTAGCCAAAATAACATCTCTAGATAATAATTACAATATATTATTTTTTCAAAAATTCATATTAAGCTTAGAAACAGACACATTTTTCATTTTTTGACAAATTCAGGTACACAGGGCAAAAAAGAAAAATTATTGAGGTTGAAAATGAGATTTTAACTTTGAGTGAACTATTTCATATCAGTCAAAAATACTTTTACGAAAATGACAGGTTACCGAGATTTGAACTTTAAATTTCTTTACTACAATAAAGTGACATCCTGAAAGGGATATAACTTTTTGTAGGAAAAAACCCAAGCATTTTCTTGTTTAACCTCTTGTGTTTTACAGTGTTTTTCAAAACAAGCTAGAAAAAGAAAAGCTCATTTATTAGCCTTTTTAAAACATGTGGATTTTTCTGACTTTCTGTGTTTTCTTCTGAAAAGTGATTTTATAGCAAGAAATTACCATTTCATTTACCTATTGGCACATTGATGTGATTGCACACCTTTTTCAGCTAGGATCACTAACAAGGCCAAGTGAACATTGCGGTGAGTTACAGCCCTTATAGTGATTGATACAAATCCAGTAGCAAAGCTCCCAAAGTGCCTGGAGCAGACGCCCTCATGTGTAGCAGCTCAACTCTAGGGGCTACCTGGCTCTTTCTGGCTCCACTTTTGCTCTCATTTTACCAAGACTTAAAACTACTCCTGAAGCTCTAAACTCTTAGGGCTTACAGTTCTTACTGTGGGCTGCATAGCAGAAAAGTTCTGTAACAGTTGAAGGGTTTATCTCTTCTTTTCATCCCAGCAACAGGCAAAGCCGAGCGAGCAGCAGAGTAAAAGTCCAATTTCTTCCTTTTTCTATTATCTACAAGCCAGCTGACACTGCAAACTTATACCAGCAGTAATCCTGAAACAGGAAGGAATCATCCAGGCATGCTATTGCAAGACTGAAATCTGTACAACGCTGTCTTTTCCTTCCTGTATTTTTGTGTAATGATCTTGCATTCTTTCAGAAGAGCAGGAAAATTACAGTTTTCTACTGCTATAGCCACTACTTAAGAGAAACACTTAGTTTCTAACATATTCCTCCATATTTTGGCTTTGCTGAGAGAGCAACGAATGGCTACATTAGGAGCTCTTGTTAGAGTTATAACTTCAAAAGTATTCATTTTAGCCCCATAGGTATTAGAAGCAATCAAAAGTCATATTTAACAATGGGATATGATACACATGTATCCTAAGATAATAATTGTAAACATTGCCTTAAGATAAAGGTTGACTCTTAATAGATTCTCTGATTCTCCTTCCTTTTTCTGAAGTAGTTTCACCTATCAGATTTCACTGATGTATAACAGTGATTTCAGCTGAGCGCTCTGGGAAATTCTGTAACAACCTTAGCAAGGAGAGAAAATTTTCAATATAGACAATACTATCTAGGGTCAACTATCTTCCTACAAAGTCCACTTGCAATTTTTCATCTCGCTCTGCTCTCATTTTGTTTTCCAGATATGAAGAGTGTATCAAGTAAGTAGATCATAATCTGCAATTTCCACTTTTCTAAGCCGGTCAGTTTATTAACTCAAATGTCCTGTTCTCTTTTTTATTATGTCCTGATTTCTTATGTTCTTCCCAAATCTTTGTTGAAGTACAGCTCTCTGAAACCTGAAGGCTAAGTTTGATACAGCCCAGAGACAAACACAGCTCAGATTTCTGAGGAAATTTCTGCACTGTTAGGAGGAACAATGAGAATATGCACAGAATAGACCCACACAAGAGAGAGAATGGAAAAACAAGAGGTAAGATAGCAGCAAGAAGACTTAAGAACAAGAATACCAACTTAAATAGACAATCTGAGAGTAAAAAACAAGGACATTGATGACAGCAATCATCAGATCACAGTTTCCCTATAACTTTTTGCACCGCTGTTCCAGTCTACATGTGGCTTGTTGTCCACATATGCCAACAGTGCTGGGCAATTATGATGACATGTGGAAGCACTGCACATATATATCGGATATCATTGGTCATGTCTAGTACAGAAGCCAGGAGCTCATTTCAGAATCACTTCAGTGCTTTATGTCAATGAGGAATTAGGATCAGGCTTTCAGACATATGCACGTTGAATGTGCTCATAGCTAGCTGACCCTATCTGCCTGCATGACAAAACCCCTATGTAGGAGACTCTTAAAACTGTGGAAGAGAAAGAAATACTTACCCAGAAAATTACACACCGCTGTTCCAACAGTTTCATTTCAATGAGGGTGTGGAAATTTGGAGTTTCAAATCATGAACACTGAAGAAGTCAAAACTTTTAATTAGAAACACAAAAAAACACTGTTTTGTGGCTTTTGCCATATATTGGGAGACAAGAAGTGTGGGTTTCATTTTCAGTTTTATGGTAGATCTTCTGCTGGTATTTGGGTAAAATGTTAATTCCTTCTATAATATAACATTTGAATTTGCAAACCAACAGAATTAAGACACTTTTGGTATTTTTAAGTAAACCAACAGAATTAAGACACTTTTGGTATTTTTAAGTAATCTTAGTCAGCCGAGGTCTTCAATACCATGTACATGACTTTGGGAGGACTGAGGCTTGTGGAATCTAAAGCAGCCGATTTCTGATCTGAAAGCCATACAGCTCTAAAAGCTTAAAGTTAGAATTACCTAGTGTAAAGTGCTGTGTCAATTCAGCTGTATGGTTTTCTGACTAACATGACCAATCTGAACAAGGGAAGTAACAGGCAAGTCTGCACTATACCTGAGATTTAGGCAAAATTTTGTTTTCTGAGGAACACAAATTAAATTTTTCAGTTAACTGAAAAAGTAGCCACACAGAAATACCCTTACTGAAATATTTCTACAGTTTTAGAACTTAGCATAGTATCACATTATAGAAATTTACCTATTCAAATATCAATACTAAGATCTTCCAAAAAGCTTTCAGCCTCAAAAATTCGCATATAGATGCAAAATCTTTTTACAAAGAATGCAACTAGCTGTAATGTAAGTGCTGTTGACGAAATGATGGCTTACGAAAAAGTATGTACTTTTCTGAATCCATGCAGAGCAACAAAAGTTATCTCAGAGTCTCCCAAGCCCTTACCTATCTCATTATTCTTAAAAACAATAGATTTCCTTATGCTGTTCCAATGCCTAGCTCCTTCTTCTTCCTTCACTGTTCTGCAAAAGAATACACTGTCTGGGTAGACATCATCTAAGCCAGGCTTGTGATATGACTGTTTTCCTTAATTCAGAAAAATTATTTCAAATAAAACAAAACAAAAAATAAAATTAAAAACAAACAAAAAACCCAAAAATTACAAACACACAAGCAAAAAAACCCAAAACCAAAACAAAAACAGCAAACAAAAACAAAACACCAACCAAACCAAACTGATGTATGTTTCTCATCCACTAGGTGGTTAGGAAATGAGGACCGATGTCTACTCAGATCAAATAGACAACAGCAATTTAAAAAGGACAAACTCATTTCCTCACTTCTTTATAAAAACTAAAGCCTCAGTCCTCACCTACCCTGCCTGTCTGCCCACCCATTAACAAGCACCAGTGGAGGAACTGGACAATGAGACATCTTTTCTCCTGTCGCAGGAAAGCACTGACACCAGCTGCTGCCCAGGAGTTTCCAGGCCAGAAGGAGTTCTAACAAGAAAAGCACCTGGCCTCCACCTTCTACCTTCTACCTAAATCCCCTTTCATCACTCTGGCAGGCACAGACTCTCACTACACATGGCCAGGAGCTGACAGAGCTTGTCCCAGCCTGACTAATGCCTGGGCTCCTGCTGACTGTGTCTACAATGCCTGGAGAGTCAAGCAAGGCTCTGGCTGGTGCTGAGTGGTGCATTGGTGGCTCTTGGCAGCAGTTCTCCATGCCTGTTGCAGAAGCTGTTGGCTGTGCTTCCCTGGTTGCCATGGGAAAGCAGCTGCTGCCCTGAGCTCTCCCCAGCCTGCTGCAATGCATGGAGACAACAGCCACAGCATCAGGCTGGACATATTCCATCTCTTGCAAAACTTGGTCTGACCTGGCCTGTGTGATCAGTCCTGTGTCTACATCAGGGATGCCTTGGCTGCAGGATACAGTGGAGCAGTAGAAAAACAGACTGCCCTGCTCTGTCTGGGCCTTGTCCAGTGAATCTAGTTCCTGGTATGGGGAAGATGACTTTTAGACTAAACCAACATGCCTGCCACAGGGCCATTGGATGTCAGCAGTTATATAGAAAGAGCTCTGGACACCCAGATACCTACCATCATTTTCCCAAAGAATACCATTCCTCAAGGCTGCAGAGACAGTACCCAGGGCTGCTCTGGGTGACTTCCCACCTGACATCTGGGCAGGCATTTTCCAAGGCTATCCACAAACTCTTGAGCTGATGATGTCCCGGATGTAAAAACTGCGGCAGGAGATCTACAGGATATGGCTGTGGCTAATGGTTACAGCGAATACCCTTATCATGACCAGTCTGTGCCTTCTAGGACTCAACAAGGCGGCCACAGACCAGGAGCTGCAGTCCAGCCTGCAAGACCACATAGCAACATTCTTGCACCAGCCCATCTGTGTCATTGTGCACCAGTGCAGTGAAGAGGACCGGAGGTATTTGGGCTGAAAGGACACCTGCAATGCCACAGGGCAGGAGGACAGGCCCATGGATATTCCAAGACCCACTACCTCCACAGAGGTACTCCTGCTCTCAACATGGGCATCTGCAGCAGAAAGTTAGGAAGTTTTCATTCATTCACTCCAGAAATTTCCTAGTTTGGTTGTGCTCGCTTTCCTGTTCCTCTAGTAGACATCAACATTGTTCAAGTTCCTGTAACTGTGAATGTGATGCTTCTTTCAGTCTTCTGAAGACATTATTTGCTTTTCACTTGTGATGAAGCAGTCCATTGCAGACTCCCACTACAACACCATGCATATTTGTCTGCCTACTCATCCTGACGCATAAGCCCTCAGTTGTCCTATTATCCATCCCTTGGTAGAGAGTTCCATACACACCAGCTGCTCCCACATCAATTGGAATTCTTCCTCTTCCTCCTCATATTCCTGTCCTGCCCACCCTGAAGAGACTGTATCCACCCACCGCAGCACTCCAGTTGTATGAGTTGACCCACTACCTCTCCATGATCCCTTTGAGATTGCGGCTCTGCAGCCTCATGTAGAACTCTAATTTGTCCTCTTTCTCCCCATGCTGTATGTGTCAGAGATGTGAAGAATGAAGAAACTAGAAAGTGATCTCTAGCAGGTACAAGTCAAATTAGTCTGGAAATACAAGGAGAAATGTTTCTTGGCTACACTGTGTCTCAGAGGCTGCTGGAGACTGAGATGACATCTTCTGAGTTGTCATAAATTCTGAGACTCCCCTGGCACGCTGCAAACTTCATTCACAGAAAAAGTCACTCTTACAAAAGAAATATAATCTTTTCTTGGACAATATCAGTAAAGAAAACCTCACATACTCTAGTCCAAATATACTCTGAATAGAGCATTACTTCATAAGACAACATGCAATTGCATCCTACCTACTGCTTTAAAACATTTCTTGCAACTATGTTGCTGTGACATATGAATACTCATGAAGAGCGTGAGATAGCCTTCTGGAAGAATGATAACTTAAAAAAAACACCAATCCAACCTTCTCCATCAAAACTTTCCTCCCCACACACTAAAAACCTGAAGTAGTTTGGATGGAAAATGACAGCTTTTTTCATTATGTAATACTCGTACATCAACTGCTTCTTCCAGTTCCAAAGGGACCAATTAAAGAGGCAACGGCAGTGCTTGAATTTGTATTTTTTCCCATTACCTGAACCATCATCTGGAAATACTGACCCAGGATGACTACTTCCATATTACTCCTCAGTGAGAGGGGTCTTTTCTGTTTCCAGTGGTTTGACTCACAGGATGTCAAGCGTATTTTTCTGAGAATGAGAAACTGCTTTGGTGATTCACTGTAAAAAAGGGGGAGTTCAGAATAAAGTAGATACATGAGAGAGATGCATTTTGCTGGAGGAGAAGAGAAGGCAAAAAACACCTAAGGGGAGATTCTACATGACTTCTTCAAGAGTGTCAGTAAAAAGCTCACTAGCGGCTTTTCCATTAAACACAGACTTTGAAACATCATGTTATATTTATTATGATTACTGTTTCCACATGAAAACTTTCTACAGTTCTGTTGAAAGTGTGAAATCCAGGGACAGACTACTTTTCATTAATATTTTTCAGTATTCATCTAATTTTTCCATTTTTCAATCTTTATTAAAGTAGTAGTTTAATTAAAAAGCAAGAGTCTTTATACTTATAGAAAAAAAAAAATCAGGCTAACTTATACTATAACATTATACAGACAGAAGTAGAATATTATTACCACAAAATATTTCCAGCATGAATAGATATTATCATATACTTAAGAGATTCTAAAGTAGAAGATTCTTCTTTTTATTTTTTGTTTTCTTCTGATTTTTCAACCCATTTCCTTTATAAATTGCCACTGGCTCTACTCCTGATTGAGATTACCACAGTCTTCCACTTCTCCTCAGTGTGAATCATCTTTTATTAGCAAAGCTACCCTTTGAAGATGGTAAGTTTTCAAAGAGCTAAATTCAGGCTTTGTTAATATTTACTATAATGTTGTCTTCCTCACTTGAAAATTTGGTGTAAGGTCTTGACTTCTAAAAGTTGTACTAGGTTTGGCTCTGAATAAAACTGCTACTAAAACAGGTGGCCCAGAGAAGCTGTGGATGCCCCATTCCTGCATGTGGTCAAGATGGGGCTGGATGGAGCTATACGCAGCCTGGTCTAGTAGAAGGTGTCGCTGGGCATGGCAGAGAAATTAGAACTAGATAATCCTTAGAGTTAAAGAGTCTGGCTTTAATTTGCAAGACACTGAATTAGTTTCCCCAAGTCAAGCCTATTTTTCCCATGACAGTAAGTGCTGAGTGATCTGCTTGTCCATACCTTGATCCACAACTTTTTATGTTGCATTTTCTCCTGTCTGTGTTCTTGAGGAGGGGGAATGAGAGAGTACCTTGGCAGGCCCCTGGCATCTAGCCAGAGTTCACCACACCAGCTGAAATGGTCATCTCACAAAACTTCCAAAATTGCCAGAAGTTCCTGGCAATCTGGAGTATACCTAGGCTGTCATTATATTTTGGCAAGAGCTCTCATGGTTCCCCTCTTTAGATGCAGTGTTTCTAAAATGACTGAGGGACTAATACAGCAGTACCAACAGCACACTACCAATATAAATGTACACAAAGCACACACAGCATACATATATTCTCTTCTGTTTTCTCTGTAATAGTTGTTTCTCTTCCATAGAAACTTTAAGCACAAAAAGGCAGTGCAAAGAAAAGCAGAACATTTTTCCTTTGCTTTGTGGATTGAATTATTCATTCAGGACCTTTCTGAATTTGTTCCAAATAATTCCTCTGTTCTGCGGGACTTTAAAAATAGTTTCTTGGCATCTTAATAAAACTAAACAAAATTTTGATCTTAAGATCTGCTCAACGTGAGATTGTTTGAATTAAGAGGTCCTTCAGCTCCACTACCATCATGTTCCTCCTATAGGTGAACTTGCTGAGAAATGAGCAGGTTGAGAAGCTCATCGCCCAGGCAGAGCTGTCTTCTTATACATTTTTCTATGTCTAGTACTTTCGATAAGCCATTAATATCAGCTTCCAGTATCTGCACTACTCACATTTTTCCCTCGTACTTTGATAATTTTCAGGAGTTATTTAAACTAAGGTTTAACACTACCCCTATACTAAAAGGAATCTGCAAAATGGAGCTGAGAACTGCACATTCAGTCATAACACTGTCATTGAATATGAACATAAAAGTATCTAAAGGCAGCACTGCATGTTTCCTCTGGAACTGCCTATGTTCAGACAGCAGAGACAAACATGAATTATTTTGCACATAATATCAATTTCCTGTTCTATTATTGTTTCCTGCTATCTTATCACCACGTGGCCACATAAAGTACAAATCACAGTATTTCATGTTTAGTATCTCTGACAGACCCTATTCATTGGACATATTTTAGACAGAATCATAGAAACATTGACATTGGAAAAGATCTCTAGCATCATCAGATCCAAATGCTAACCTAGCACCATGATATTTACCACTAAACCATGTCCCCAAGTGCTACAGCCACATGTCTTTTGACCATTTTCAGGAGTGGTGATTCCACTGATTCCCTGGGTAGCCTGCTCAGTTCCAGACCACCCTTTCAGTGAAAAAAATGTTTACTGCTATGCGATGGGAAACTCCCCTGATGCAGCTTGAAGCCATTTTCTCTTATCCTGTCACTTGCTACCTGCGAGAACAGACCAACCCCCACCTGGCTATAACCTCCTTTCTGCTAGTTGTAGAGAGTAATGAAGTCACCCCTGAGCCTACTTCCACCTACACTTGTTTTACTACTATTTCCTTTATACACATAGAAGGCTAGGCAGTGTTTGAATGGTGAACTCATCTCAGGAAGCCCAAAATCAGCTACCATGCAAAAACTGCCCTACTTTTTAATGAAGGAATTAATCTGTCTCATGTTTACTAGCCTGGGTAGCCATTAATGAGCCAGCTTGGAAAGTACCTCTAAACCTCTAACTGTCTGTGCCAAAGGAATTCTGTACTTCGCTGTTGTTTCTATTCTAGCACCACGGGCTTACCTTCTGGTTTACTATCCCAAAAATACAATTTCTAGAAGGCAAATAACTGTTTGAAACCAGGAGAGACAGATATGAGTTGAGTGCTAGTTTTCTTCATCCTTTATTACACTTCCTTTTCACAAATTTGTTCAGCATTGGGCAAAACATGATAAAGGCTTCTTAGCTGAGCCTTTTTCCTTTTGCAGTCACATATTAGAAGTCAGTAAAGGCTGCTTGCACCTAATGAAATTATGTCATTTTTTTTAGGTGCTAATGGATTTAGGGGCAAGCATCTTACATCCGTTCGCATTTCTGGTACTTGTTAACTCCGACATCTTAGTTAAGTTCTTTTCTGTGTAAGTTTTCTTTGTTGTGCATGACTAATTGCACTGATTTTACTTGAGTGTTTTAGAAATGACCTATTGTTTGAATATTATTATTAAGTTAGTCTTTTTATGGCAGCTACTGTAGAATATTTTATTTTCTTAAATTCTTTTTTTTTCTTTTGATTCATAAAATTTGATAAGAGGAAGATGGAGGCTTTTATCTATACACACATATGTGTGCAGATTAAATATGTATATGCACACAAATTCTTCTAAATCACAAAGCTTACTCACTTTCAAAATGCAGAACAAGCTTCTCAAACGAAAGCACTGTTTGTTCAGAAAAATATAGAACTCCAGATTTCCAAAACCAATTTTTTTCCTTTAAAAGTCAGATTATCTCCTGAAGGAAAACCATTTGAGAAATGTGTCTAGAGAATGGACAGGTATGCAAGGATCTAGGAGATAGGGAATACAAACAAATTATGAAGAAGCAGAGCTTCTGTTTAATCCCTCAGTATTTTCTTTGAAGAACTACATAAACTTCCTTTGTTCTACAATGGTAAGAAGAATGTTGCAAGATACCATTATGTATCCCACAATTTTGTTTGGTTGGGTATGCACATCATTCTTCCAAGGAAACTAAACACAGCATTTTCAGGGGTGGAAACTATATGCAAAAGTCAGCACATCATATTTAATCTCCGTGAAATGATGCTGATTGACATTGGATATATAAATGCTACCTGGAAATAGAGCTTTGTAAATAAATGAAAAATAAAACAAGATTATGATAATTTGTGTTTGAAAGTAAAATCTGACCCCTATAGCTTCAAGTTTATAGAATCATCTCTGAACTGACTCATCTAAAAAGCCACTGATATACAACTGCTTTAGTCTTGTACCCTTTGTGATCCTAAACTTAACTTCCTTGGTTTTCTTTTATGTAACCCTAATTGTAGTCTTCACCTACAAACATTCACCACTTCTTTCTGGTGCTGCTGCATAATTTAGGCTCTGATGGCACTTTTGCTAGGTTGGGTTGGTCATGGCTTCTAGTCCCTCCAGCGCTGTCAGAACACTCTATCTGATCTGTTGCTGCAGACCTACAGGGAGAGCAGGAGTGATCCTCCAGTACAAGAAGTTGACACCCCTCAGCCTTCACCATTGAAGGACTCTCTGTGTTCTAGCTGAACTTCTACTGCAGCACTGCAGCAACCTTATTTGGAAACACAAACCATCCAGCCACTCAGCCATCCTGCAAACAACAGCACCATCACCCCCACGCTGGTCACAAGGGAGGCCCACACTGCTTAAAGGTCTACAGCACCACGCCTGACACCTGCATCCTCTCTTGAGAGCCCCATCCAAGCTGATGTTTCTGATGTGTCAAGGTAGTTTCTCCAGCGGATGCTGGTTTATGATTGGTGGAGCATCACCACAATCGCTGAGTCTATGTATACTGCTTGCAGCAGGTCTTCTGGCTCCATTTTGTAGGATCGAACTGCTATATCTGCTGCTAGCCTCTGTTAAAAGTCATAATTCCAAGAGCAACCCATATCTCACCTGCATCCTCCTCAACACAATTTCTGTGGATCTTTGCTCAGTGCTGTATGTTTAATCTGTGCTTCCTTTTGTATCTCCTAGTACAACTCGGAGTCCTGTATATGAAATCCATACACAATGCTTTATTTCCCCACATGATAACATTCTTTGAATATGGCAGTACTTCCATAAAGCACAAAGTTTTTCTTCTTTCCTTTAAGAATTTTCCTTTTGTGTTCAGGACTAATATCACATATATGTAGCTGGTTCTATCAGTTCAGTGACAAAACATGTAGAAGGTGTCTCTTTATGGATCAACTGTGATCCCATCCTAGAAAAAATAATTTTCAGGACAAAAATTGCATGCAGTTTTCTTAGACTTTTCATTACTTGAAGTTTTGTGCTTTGTCACTGTAATAATCTGGTACAATTCTGTCCACCTTTGCCACAAATCTGATAAAAATATTTTAACTGAATTATAAACTGAGAAGAAAGGAAACTATCATCCTGCTTTTTTTTTTTTTTTTTAACAGGAGTATATGTGTTTGAATTTTTTTTATTATTATTTGTATAATTGCAAGTGATCACACTCATTTCAGTCATTTCTATGAAATGGGGTGAAAGGTTGTGCAGAGACATGAGTGTTCACAGAGCATTGGGGATAAAAATGTTTATCAACAGGACTCAACCCTTCAGTTTTCTGGACTTGAAGTTCATTCTAATAAAAACATCTATTGCTGTCAGTTTTTTAGCTTTCTTATGTCATTCTTGGTCTTGTCTAAAACTGATAATGTTCAAATCACAGCCCTTGGAAACACTCTAAAATGTTTTAGGATGCTTGTTGTAAGAAACCAAATTTTTTCAATTTTTTTCCTTTCTCTGGACTTTGACAAGAAAAAAAAGTTGACTTTTTCCCCTTACATCTAATGTTTCTGTCTCTATGTGTTTTCTTGATGTTCTTAGTAATTCTGCAGTTAGAGAAACATATAAATGGATTAACACTTACAGCATTATGGGATTCTGCAGCGCTGAAGCATCAGTGGGAAACTATAGTCAGCAATGAAGAGTCCCTGGTAAAACCATTAAGGACTCAATCAACCAGTCAGGCTGCCAATTCAGTAAACTCTCACCCCAAATCCATCTTAGCCTATCTACTGAGTGCTGAGTGACTGAAAGCAAAGGTAGGTCTAACTATCTAGGTATTAGCATTACAATTATTTCCATGTATACAGTGAGTTTAATATTAATGTTAGCTTTTCCAATTTTAAGACTGACACAGAATCAGTCTCTTATAACAGTATTCCTACGCAATATTATTTGCAACTGAATTTCAAATTTATTAAATGGACTTTAAAATAAGAGATTTCAAGGATGATCCTTCACAACATGCTGCCTTTTAAAGCACAAAAAGGCTATTCTTCTAGCATTTCTTTAAAGAAAGAATACTTTTTATTTGCATATTTCAGAATAGACCAGTTTTACAAAAAACCTGACCCATCAGAAAACTTGACATACATGATAAGGGATAGAAGAGATATTAACAATTAATTTTAAGGAGTATGTGAACCTTTGTGTTATTAACTCCTGTAATTTCTAATATTAATCCTGCCCAACTTTATATATGTGTTTATAGGAACTGTAGATGATTCTGACTGGTTTTTAATGCAACCCTGTCCAGGTTTGCTCTCAGCACATAAACTGATCTGATTTCAGGCGGATCTGCTAAATCACAGTGCCTACAGGATGGCACTCATAACTTTGGGATTTATAGCATATTTATAGTGCTTTCTGGTAAACAGAGGGTGAACAGAAGTCAACTCATCCTTATTCAACACAGGTATTGCAGAGAAACAAAGCTGCCCATTGCTACAGAATTGTAGATACAAAGCAATTTGCCTTGTGTAGTGAGGATCCAGCAAGTGTTCAAAAACATTAATACTGTCCATGCTTCATTATTCTGCTTGGACCTTTTCCAGGGGTAGTTTCAACTTTGGTAAAAAGCTTATTCTGAGTCATAGCAGGATGTAGCGGCTTCATGAAGCATTCAAAGATCACTCTATCAGCTTTGGTGAGCATTAGTGTTACTGCACTTCCAAGGTGCTAAATTAACATCTGCAGGGTGACAGAGATATTGCAGAGGTTTCTGCTGAAGCTGTAACTCAACTTTATGTAAATCCCTAAAGAGGTAAATAAAACACTGCCATGTTTTGGGAAGAAACTGGATATCTGGGTTTACAAATTGCACAGCAGAAAACTGGGAAGTGTGTAGTGTACCCAGGCCCCTAGTCACAGGAATGGGAGGGACAGAAGCCTACTGTGGGATGGAACACCTCAGCAGCTTTCTCATTTCGTTTAAAGAGAAGGAAAGGTGAAGGTGAGCACTTGGCATGAGGGTAAGGAAGGGCTTTGCAGAGAGGGTTGTGATTCACACAGCCCCAAAGTGCAACCCCCCTCTTCTATGCAGATTTTCACCGTGATCCAAAGAAAGTGAGCTGATTCAAGGACCACCTCTCTGAATAGATGTAAGACATGACCTTTTAGTGGAAGGTGAATCCCTTATATTCTAAGTAAAGCCTTTGACTGGGACTGCTGAGCCTTAGAGACCTAGCTCCCTCTGAGATATCTTTCCTGCTGAATATGAGAGGAAGATATTATTTTGTACTGCACAGTATGCAATGGGAATACATTTATACCACTGTGCATGGATATTTACACTAAAAACTGTTGCCATGATGAATGAGGCTCAGGACCTCTCTGTCACCACATTATCCTGAAAATTTCATTATAACACCTTAAAACTCAGGAACTACATTTACACATCTCTTCCTATACAATAAGGCATTCTTTTTCAATAATACCTATAAAAGACCTTTGGCTAAAGGCTGTCAACAGCAATAATATTTGATTATTACTACACTGCTGATGCTTTTCTTTTATGTGCAAGCAAAAATAATGTTTTAGTTGAGGTTAGAATAATTTTGAACAACTCTTGGATCCTTTTGTTCCTCTATAGTAGCAGAGTCTCAGCTGATAGAACTGACCACACCTCATTCAGACGAGCTGCAACAATTTATCTGGGAGTTTGGCTTATAATTTAAGAAGTCATTGTCTGTAGGAAAGACCTAATAATTAAACTGAGAGTCAGAAAAAATAAGGTTCTTTTATTTCTTAATATATCATTTTTATAGCAAAATCAAGAGTTCACCTCAGGACTAATACGTCAAACTGCAATTCTCTGTGTAATTCCCCTAATGTTCACTAACTTCTAAACAACATGGATGGAGACCTAAAGTCTTTCTTATTTGATATTGTAGCTTTACATCCACAAATGCTAGCAGCTACATGTGCCACTTGATAAACTCTTTAAACATTTCCAGCAACAAGAAAGAAAACAAGAAGTTGTAATGTGTGGTTTTTCCTAGCAAATTATTTCGCTAGATTTAATTTTGATAGGACTCAAAACCTCAGTATTTGCTCAAGTAATTTTTCAATTCACAGACAACAAAATCCCAGTTGATCTCTCCTTCACTGTTGCTCATTTGTGTCATGACCATTTTCTTGTTGGTTTCATTACCTTCAGAGTGTTTCTTGAAAATGAAATAAAACTAGAGGTTTAAATTCCATGTCTGCTTTGGATATGATGTAGATTTCCTGGAAACACATGGGCTTAAAAATGTGGAGGCCAGATTCAAAAGCATAATGAAAGTATCCCAAGAATAATTAATCCAAACCAAAAGGGGGTGTTTAACTGCAAACATTGTGGTTTACAAGCAAATTAATTTTTTGTGTCAGTTGTGTCTAGGTGGCATTGATGAATTTAAGTCATCTTTAATTTATCTTATTCTATACGAATTTGTACCCTCACTAGCTTTTCATATTGTTCCTTTTACACTTACTAAAGAAATTTCACTCTGTACAAAGGAAGAGATCTTGTGTAGATCACAGACATTTCTCCTGCAGATTTCAGAAATTCCATAAGAGGAAATGGTGCTAAGTGACGGAGGTTCTCCCACCTTAGGAGGCTAGATAGGCTGACAACACAGAAAAGCATTTAATAAAGAAATAAATAAGAAAGAATATAGAAAGTGGTAGCCATCATCTTCCTACAAGAGCCTGAATTGACTTTCAGATGATATCAACACACATTAAAAAAACCCTTACAAATGTTATAATAAAAGAAGTTTTGGGTTTTGATGTTTCTTGGGAGGACTGATCAGGAGCAAGGAACAATTGTTTTTAATATCTGGTTCATACTCTCACAAGCATACAAACATGTAATCTGGAGTATCAGATACGCCTACAGTAGGAGGACCAGAGGAAATGGCCTTAAACTGAATAAAAACAGATATTACAAAACAAAATGTCACTGTCAGGGTGGTCAGGCATTGGAATAGGTTGCCCAGGGTGGTGGTGGAGTCATTGAAGATGTTCAAGGCACACTTGAATCTGGTACTGGGTGATGTGATTGAGTGGTTTAGGGGTTACAGTGGCAACGCCAGGTGCATGGTTGGACTGGGTGGCCTTCCAGCCTTGATGATTCAGTATGCATTCTCACAGACTTTGAAACACTTTTCAGTTGTACTGTATTCAATATTCGATTCATAGACTTTCTCCCCCCACTGCCCGAACTAGATGGTTGTAAGTACTTTAAATGAAATTAAACATTTATTCTTCAACATCCTACAACATTTTCTTTTTGAAACAACCAGCAGTTTTTCCAGTCTTCTTAATGTAGTAATGCTTCACAGATCTAACTGCAATTTGCTATACAGTTTTCAAGTGTTAAGTGAGATGTGCCAATTGTGCCCTAAATCAGGCCATGTCCATGTATTGAAATGAATAATTAGCTGTCACTTAATGCAAAAATTCTTTGCCTATCACTGAGTGCCTCACACGTTATTCAGTGTTCACAGTCAACCACGATTAAAAATACTAGGGTATATCAAATATCAATCCTTCAGTCTTCCTGCTATTAAACAGAGCCACTAATGGCTTGCATTGTCATTTGCAGATGGGCTTATTTTAGGCATACCTGTGCTGCTTGGCTGCCTATCAGGAGTAGCTGCACAACAGATCTATGATCCATATGCATGTACCTGCAGCAAGCTGGTGCCAAGGAAGAGATGCCCTTGGTGGCTGGGAAGTTAGAGCTAAATTCTTTTTGGTTCTCTTTCCAGACCCATTGTTGATTCATTCTTCTACAAGCTATTTTTGCATCTGTGAAATGAGTATCCGTGACAATAATCAAAAGGACATTCACTGAGTATACAGATATACCCATTGCCTGTTTCAACTAGGAGAAATAGGAAGCATAGGTTTTGAGTTGTCCAAATGAGATCTGTCAGACGTTTGGAAGGGAAGTATTTGGCTATCAGGATGCAATCCAGTAGTTAATTCTGGTAATACACTACAGTGGGTTTGAAAATGGAAAACTAGTGTAGCTATCTAATTTAGGATGCACTACATTTTTGGTCTCTTCTGTTAAAAAAAAATAAAAAACAGTATCACACTTTGTACCCATTTAACTAAATCTGTTAAATTAAACAGTAAAAAGGTGCACTTGGACTCAAATAATGGTGTGCATCTGCAGAACTGATCCAGATGTAGACTGGCTGTTACGATCCCTGCAGCTAAAGTATTCATGACTTATGTTAAGGTCACTCCATTTTTCTACCCACAAAACTTCTTTACTGTCCTCACCTTGTCTATTTATTCACAGTCAGGACTTTAATAATACTTCTGCCCCATTGCATACTGCAGTGGTTTTGGCTGGGGTAGAGTTAACTTTCTTCACGGTATTGCATATGGGGATGAGTTTTTGATTTGTGCTGAACACAGGATTGCTCATATAGAGATGCTTTTGTTATTACTGAGCAGGGCTTACAGAGCCAAAGCCTTTTTTCTTTTAGCACTGCTGAGCCAGTGAGGAAGTTGGGAGTGCATGGAACGATGAAAAGAGACACAGCTCAGACTGCTGACCCAAACTGATGAAAAGGATATTCCAGACCATTTGACA
Source organism: Dasyornis broadbenti (assembly GCA_013397935.1). Taxonomy (NCBI): domain Eukaryota; kingdom Metazoa; phylum Chordata; class Aves; order Passeriformes; family Dasyornithidae; genus Dasyornis; species Dasyornis broadbenti. The sequence continues at coordinate 145,443 of VZRN01000023.1, forward strand.
TCCTCCTTAGTATTTAAAGCTGGGTGGTAGAAGTAGGAAGGAGGGACCATTTGGAGTGATGGTGTTTGTCTTCCCATGTCACAGAGAGGCTTGAGGGGCCCCTGCTGTCCTGGAGATATGAAACATCTGCCTGCCCATGGGAAGCAGTGAATGAGTTCTTTGGGCCCTTTTGCATTCCCTATTAAGCTGTCTTTATCTCAACCCATGAGTTTTCCAGCTTTTACCCTTACAATTCTCTTCCCAGTCCCACTGGTGGCAGAGTGAGTGAGTGGCTATGTGTGGTGCTTGGGTGCCAGATGGGGAGAAACAATGACACATGTGTGTCTTGGCTGCTTAGGAATTAGAGATGCCATAGTGATAGAAATGAAAATATGTAAATTAGATTGAGGGAAGATGTTTGGTGTCAGAGTAAGGTAGGCTGGATCTTACCATGTTGTTTCATGGAACCAGCTATGGGCAGCCACTGTCTGACTAGTCCTGAATTACACTAGAAAATCCTCGTTTCCCATGACCAAAAGGCAAAATAAAAGCTTCAAGACCAAGGTTAGATGAAGTTTTCATTTTTTTATATCAACATAAAATACAGTTTTGTATGATTCCTTCACTGAATGTTCTTGAGAGCTTGAAAAACCTGAAGTGTCGCTAATATATTTGTAGCTTTATTTGTTTGTTTCTTTGGTTGGTTTTTTGGAGTGGACAGGGTTGTTTACTTTTGGGAAAAGAGAAGTTTCTAAAATGTTTTAACTTACTTTTTTTTTCTAGTTTAACATGTATTTTAGGGGAAAAAATACTCTAAACCAGGGTTTTTTTCAAGTGTCTAGAACTGTAAAGGAGTAATTTATTAATGCCCAAGAATACTGAAAAGTGGGAAAAAAAACTTCTAATGCAGGTAAAATGAATACATATGCAATGTCTGTTTTAGTCCTAAGCTCTACAGATGTTTCTTTTTCTAGCACACATCCCAGCAACCAACTGTATATTTAACGATGCAGTCATCTTCCAATAATTGAAGTCATAAGCAACTTCTGAGAAATTGCTACAACCTCCTCAAGACACTAACACTTTTGAAAATATGTCCATGTAAGCTGGTTGCTGACTAGTTATTAAAGTTTTTGTAAAGATCTATTGCTCCCTACATAAATGTGAACAAATACTTAAGACCACAATTTGTTCATGGTTATTTTCTGTTGTGGTCTTTCTGGTAACCTTTTCTACTTTTTTTCTGTGGACAGGTGAAAATACAGGTATTTAAAGATGTCTCAATTGTCTTGCATCAATATATTTTACCATAGATGGTAAATGTTTTATAATCATCATCCTTCTAAAGAGATCAGCTGTTTATATTATGTATGTTTTAAATTATAGTGATTTTATACTGTCTCTTTCCAATTAATCTAGTGGCAAAAATTAACCTCTTTGAAATAATTGATGCTTATAGTTGTTTCAGAGAGACTTCTACAACTAATGCATTTTCTCTGGGTTAAATGTAAAAAAAAAAAAAACAAGGAAAGGAAAAAACAGAAAGCATATTTTGAGAACACTGCTCTCAAAATTAGAATACAGATATTTGTTCTTTTAAAATGCATCACAGGTGACTCAAAGAAGTGAAATGTGAACCTTTATGTTGCTTAATGATAAAGATGACATTTTCAGTCTTTAAGTAGAACCTTCCTTCCTCAAGAAAGACATAATTAACAAAGAAAACTACTTGCCATTGTTATACCTGTCACCTCTCCTCTGCAATGAATCCTGTCCCAGGACAAAAAAAA
>VZRN01000023.1:147260-165822 GCA_013397935.1 Dasyornis broadbenti
AGTATATGTATACCACAATGAAGGACAGATATTAGCTGTATAAACAGTTCAAGAAGAGACCTGGAATGAATTACTCCAGCAAATATCAGCATTTTCCAAAGAAGGGATTCACATGAATATTAGAGAGGTAGAAACCCATAGACATTGCGAAAACTTTATCAAACTATTACAGTGTCTTGCATTAACAAGAGTCTGAGGTTTGTTTTTGGGGTTTCTTTTTTTCCTGTCAACCAAGTTAGGGTGAAACTCGCAGCCTTTAATTTAGATCCAGAGCCTTTTCATCTTACAATTATTAGTACCACAGTTCACGGAATGTCTAGTTATGTGCTTGGTTTTACAAATCTGTATTTAACTAATTGGATTTGCAGTGCCAAAATCATTAATAAAAACTCGGATTCTGGTTCTTCTGTAATAGACTACAGGCGAAAGGTGCTACAGATTTAGGCTCCTAAAGATTTATCTCAACATCTCACTTGCCTCAGAAGTGCACAGTGACAGGAAGAGAGGAAGAACTCTATATGGAAACTTTGAGAAAGTAAGATACTGAAGATGTTTTGTACTTAAAATCAATTAATAACCATCCAATTTCAGTCGTCATAGTTAAAAATTATTGAAGTATGTTATTTTTTGTCCTTCTTTCCATAATTGAGAGACTTGCATCCTCTGCAGTATATTATAATAATATGTACGTGTTGCTTGAAGATTTTTTTCTAAATAATGCTCTTTTTGTAAGACAATTAAATCTCTTGATCATAGCATGATCATCTCTGGCCATGAGATTTAACATTATATAAAGTGAAGCATGTCTTACCTCTATGTTTATGCTTTTATTTTTATGTTATTCCTTGAAAAATTACTCTAAATGTAAATGTTAAAAATTGTTTAAAATGTGGATAGTTCTCTTGCTTTCAGGAAGATTACTCAGATGCTTCAGATTAAGCATGTCATTGTGAGTTTTGTGAAAACCAAGCACAAGTTGCAGGTTGTTATTTTCTTAAAGTGATGATCCTCATGCTCCCACTCGCTTGGATAGATAGATGCAAGGGTTTTCAGCTACATCTACCCGGGACTATGCTATGCTTGTACAAAGTTGCATTGTTGTCAAGCTAAATATTAACTTTCTCCTTTGATTTCAGCTGAGAAAGTTTAAAGAAGTTCTTTCTGACAATGGCAAACTACCCAAGAACTCCCTGCTTTTGCCACTCCATTGGGCTTTCTCCAGCCTTTTAAATTCAGCATGATGTAACTCACTTGGGTCAGACAGAGAAACTGAGCACAGCAAAATAAACCCTTTGCCTAAATATGCTGATAGACAGATGTGAATGACTGCTTACACCAACAAAGGGGTTGGCACTTCTGAAAGGAGAATACCAGTAAAGGCTCCCAGAGGGGACCAATCCAAAGGACGGATATCAGAAACACCCTGGAGAGTAAATTTGCTGTTAGGCACAACCACAGTCCTACAGAGAACATATGCCATCATATTCTGGTCTAACTCAGAGTTACAGTCTCTGAAAACTAAACACCAACATACTTGCTTAGTGTGCTGCAAGTCCCAGCTGTCCACAATGCTTTTCTCCAAGATGCCGTGGGTCAGTTGGCTTTCCACTGACCTAATGTCTAAACATCAGCACACAGAGATGTGATAATAGGGATCAGCCTGATCCGTGGCATCAAACTATCAGAATGGACAGAAAAAATCCCCCCATTCTGATCAAAGTGAGTTTTTGTCTGTCATGGATGAGCAGGTTGCTCTCACTCGTTATTTGAATCTCCAAAGAACAAGGTCATATATTAGTAATGTGAGAACTTCCCTATCAGCATTAAGGCGACTGAAAAGCATGTTTTACAGTAAACAGTGGAGTTTAACAGAGCCTTGAAAGCAAACATAAGCTAGCTTTCAGCAGCCAAACTCTTGCCCACTGAATACCTTTTCATACCTATAAAAAATTTATGTGAAATGGTCTTTCCCATTTGGGAATGATTTGTGCTCACTTACACAAAAGTCAATGACAGCACAATATTTAAGACAGTATAAAAATCTGCTCAAAATGTTTCATATTCATATCAAGACACGTGGGGAGGACTTTTGATCATTTCAAAATTTCTGGCAAAGGAAACACCACAAATACAAAGGAAGTCGGCCTCCAAAACAGCAATAGTTGATTTACAATGTTCCCAGGTAACATCAGGGAAACAGGAAAGTACTATATCCTTGATTTTGACATAGAAATTTTTTTGTTGTTGTTGATTAGGTAATATAACACTGTAGCCCTAGCTTACACAATTGATTGGGTTGAAACATTCTCAAGTTGGGATAAGAATAGGGTGATACCTATAAAGTGGAGCAGCTTAACTACTGACAATGTTAAGAGTGTATGTGTTGGGTTCTTGAAGCCTTAATGGTACTGATAATATGAAAATTACATATATGACCTATCGTTCAAACAATGTTGTTATACCAAGTGCATTGGGGGATACTTAACCAAGTGTACAGTACCACTCAGAGTATTTAATAACTTTTTTTAAGGCTTTACCTTAGACATGAGCCAAAAAGTTTGTTCTGTTGAACTGAGCAAGTCTGAAAGACTGAAAAGGAGACAGTACCACTGGGAAGGGTTTGAATGTTGTTCCTTGTATTTCAGTAAATTAAAATGGTTAATGGAGTCATAACTCTAAATAGGAACAGCCAACCTGCTGATACATAAGGACATATTTAAAGTGCTTTCATAAAATAATAAAATTTTGATGATGTAGCTTAAGCACTTGAGAATAACTATTTCTAGAATGCCATATATGGTCAAGAATCAAGTTCATTTAATCTCTGATCCAGTAACGTAATTAAACTAGTACTTAAAATCAAGGTAAGTCTAAGTACTTTGCTGAGCTGTGGTTGTCAAGACAAGCATAAAATTTAAAGTGAGTATTTTAGCATCAGTGTATTGATATTGCAATATCAATCACCAAAACCTAAAAGATTAAAGCAAACATACATATAATGTAATTTCTGTACAGTTTAAATTATTCAAATGAAAAGTTGGTTTTCTACACTTTTAGTATTCATCTCATTGGCCTGTCATTATTCATCTGTTAAAGAAACTGAAAGATTCAACAGGTCTGCTGAAAATAAGTAAATAAAATTGAAGTTATCTCAGCTGAGAACAGAAAAACTAAGTATTTTCATTTATTAAGATGTGATAACTTCCTTAGTATTTTAGACCTGAATTGTGATCAATCTACTATCTTTTAGGATACAAGTTGAAAAAAAAAATATGTAACTGCCATTAAAATAAAGCTGAGAGAACAGGTAATAAACCCACTTTGATTTATTTATTAGCTATTCCTTTTTCAACACTAAAGTCTTTTGTTTCTTATTAGTTGTAGTCCACACTGCAGTCACTACTGATGAGTCATATATGCCTATCTACTGTTCATACTGAAATTTGAATAAGTGTAAATTTATAGAATTTAAGCACTGTTCCAGCCCACTTTTGCAGTAGAAAGTATTAGGCAAACACTTAGCTGTGCATTTGAATCTAGGCATTTTCTATCTCTCTTCTACATATTCCAAAGTGTGGTATCTGAAGGGGGCAAACCACTTTGTGAAATGTCACATACAGTACAGCTGATGAAGACACTCAAAAAAGAGCTTTAGGTAAAATGAAATGTAGCCTACAACGTGCAAATCTAAAGAATTTCACTGGTGCAGTTATGTTTACGTAGAGATGGTCTAGAGTTCTTCTAGGCCTATTCTTCCTACTGGACTGGTAGGAGCACAAAAGCCTTTCAGCAAGAACCGCTAGACAGCCCATAGAGAAATGGGTGAGTGAGAGGGACACTCAAAGAGACAGAATGTGAATCATCAGAATTACATGTAATAAAGAAAGCTATTATTTGATTTTTTCCCTGCAAATATATCACAAATTAATTTGCATTTGATTTGGGACTTACAAGTTAAATGCAGCTCTTTGGATGTCTATTACTGAAGCATAATCAGGTACCTGTCTTCAAGCCTTCAAAAACTTTTCCAAAGTCAGTAAAGACCTTCCTGCTCAGGACTTGGTAGAGAATAGCAACAAAGCCCTACAATAGGAAGAAACAGAGGAATTCAAGGTACACTCTCATGGCAGAGGTTCAGATTAGATTCCAGACTTGAAACATCATATCTGCAATCATTTCTATTATGCTGAACTGTTCTGTGCTGAACTGTATGCCCAGATATATAAACAAAACTGCAAAGAATTCATGGCCTTATTGTAAGGGTGTTGAATGTCTATGGAGGTGATGCAGATAGAAAAGGAATTCCATTGCACGTCTTCAGTCCATCTTGTAGAATGAAAGGAAAGGGAGAAAAAAAGGGTACAAAGTATTTTGGTAGCCATTATTTCACTAAACATACTCACAGGTGGAACACTGTTTAAAGAAAGCTAATAAAACCTGTTGTGGAGCAGAGAGGCCTTGCAAAGTGAGGGCCTTGTTGCCCTTGTAAAATCCTGGCTCACTTCTGCTACTTCGGCTAACCAGAGAGCATTCTGGGAATGACTCAGCTAAACTAGAGGTGCAAAACAAGTTACATAACTGGAAAACAATTGTTAGAACCAATAAGTGCTCACACCGTGGGGTTGGTGATTGGTTACACCTGAAGCATGTTCCTATCGTGGTTTATGGTGGTTGGTTAAACACCTTTGTTGTGCCTCACAAGTATGTAAACTCATAACAATGTAACAGTTTAAGAACCCTGGATTTTTACAATAAAATGTCTTCGCTTATCACTATCTTGTGGAGTCCGTGCCTTACAACCCCCACTAAAACCCAGATGGAAGACTATTCCAAAAGCAATCCTCATATGCCCTCCAGGAATAGATATTGGTTCCCAGTCTGTTTCAAGTAGTAAAATTCTCTTTCAAACTCCTTTGCTAACAGCCTTATACTGAAAAACACCACCAGACTGAAAAAAAGCAGTAGAAAAGTTTCCACATGTTTAATGATCAGGAGAGTGATTTTAAAAACGCAAGTAGTAAAAGTAAGGGATGGAGATGGAACAGAACAGAGTCAGCCTGTGAAATCAGAGTTGATCTTCTAATATTTTTCAATATCCACGGTTACTACATCTGGGAAAAAAAAAATTAAGAAATCAACCAAAATTCATATACTGATTAAATTATTTTAGAGAGATGGGAAGGACTGCTGACTGGGTACAGAAGAATAAAAGAGTTTGTTTATCTGCTTACCTCTCTGAGAGATTAAACTCTTAGACAATTCATAGGTCTTTAGGGAGTGAGCAGACAGTTTAAACATATGTTGACTCAAAGTCAATGACTTAATTAATTAAACTCATGCTATATAAATAATATATTTAAATTAAACCAAGAAGATGATAATGTCCTTACACATATAGTAATTCCTTTGGCTTCAAGAAGGCTCAAGACATATTATTTTGGGCTCAAAGCCACCTTGGAGAATTGCTTTTTCAGGAGCTCCTTGGAGTATGGGAACCCTTTGATGGAACAGAACAACTACAGGTGAGTTAGAAATATCTATCTATTAATCCTCTGTGAAGTTTACCTAGAGTGAAGAGTACGTGCATGTTTTTCCCACTACTCTTGATGCTATGATTTTTCAGAACCACTTGCAATCAGAAAATAACTTCCATTTATTTACTGCATTTCTTTTTTTAGCCACTCCTATCTAGTTTAAAAGATTCTCATGAACAAAAAAAATGTGAACTGAATAAGCATGTTCAGATTTTTTCCCCAGCAAAATATTTTCAAGCTACCAAGAGATTTAATTAAAATATATATTTTATTTCTAGAAGAACTGTCTCAGGAAGTTTATTCTAGCTACTCTAACAGTAGCAGTAGTGTTAAAAAAATCTGCATGTAAACAATTATAGTTTGAATTATAGATACAGTGAAAACATATTTAAACTAATTCCATGTGGTATATTAGAAAACAGCCTGAATAAATTCAAATCATACTACTTCCCACAATTTATTTCTCCGAACTATTCAGATTTTTGCCTACAGAGCAAAAGGAAGAAAGAATAATTACAGTAAAATTAAGTAAAAAAATTAAAGACCAAAATCCTTACTTGTCCATATCAACTGCCATTTAGCAGTAACTAAAATATATGGAGCATATTTTAAAACAGATTTTTCAATAATAGTAAACAACTAAATTGCTGAAAAACCTCTACATGATTCTGTATAAGGAAGTGCTATTTGAATGTGTGAAACACTACCTGGAGATTACTTCTTGCACTATATAAATTTTAGGTATTAGAGCTACACAACTGTGTGTTTTCAATCAAGTTCTGTAAATGATAAAATTTTTTCCATGGCAGAATAATCTAGCAAAGGCTGTGTGAATCTGGAATTTAATTTGCTTAACATAAGAGCCAGTCAGCATTTGATTGATTCAAGATGTAGAAAGGTAGTAGAGCTCAAAAAACTGTACATGAAGTACTTGATTAAACAAGACAGGAATCACAGGGTTGATTAATATGGAGTCATAGCACCAAGACCAGTTCCAAGCCATCAGCACTGCAATATTCAAGGAAAGGACATAAATTCTTATACTCAAAAGACATCGAAGTTTTTATCTTGGTACCACTGAGAAGAAATTAAATTTTCTCTTATATTCCGCATTCTGACGTACATTTCCACAGGAAGAAAACAATTTGCAGCTTTTAAAGTACGCATAACTTCCTCGTCTGTTATTATCAATATTTCCATAGGGGGGCTGATGCCTATAAATGGGAACGAGCACCTACCTACTGTTTTCCCTTTGTTACAATGCTGCACGTAAATGTCAAAATAAAATATTCTCACCGTTAAATGTTTAATGGGTTTTAAGATTATTATAGACTTTACTTTCTTCTCAGGGATCATTCCACACCTGAAAATTATGGTGTTTAAGAATCTGGACAGAAAAATGTCAGAGGAAATTTGTGCAAAGTTCTTCTTAATGTTGTCTTTTACGAGAAAGGTATTTGCCATTACACTTTCTGCCTCTTGAGAACGAGTAAGGTGCAGTAAAGTGTAAATCTCCTCACAAAATCTAGATAGGTTCCCCAAATCTTCTCGAAGATCATACTGTCTGATAAAGAAGCATTCGCACATATGTTTCACCGCAGTGGCGCACAATGTTTCTCATTTCAGGGAAAGGCTCAGAGGTGATATGGATTACCAGCCAGTAGAACAGCAGAGAACTGTTCAGGCCAGCATGGCATGACCATTAGTACCACGAGCAGAATATAAATTAGTAAGTTTTCAAGGGCCAGAATTCACCTAAGCACATTTTCAAAACTTGTTGTATTATTTAAAAACAATATTTAGTAGCACAGAAATAGAGAGTCACAACATCATAGAATGATTTGGTTTGGTTTGGTTTGGTTTGGTTTGGTTTGGTTTGGTTTGGTTTGGTTTGGTTTGGTTTGGTTTGGTTGTCTCTGCTTTGCTTTGCTTTGCTTTGCTTTGCTTGGCTTTGCTTTGCTTTGCTTTACTTTGCTTTGCTTTGCTTTGGTAGGGAGCTTAAAAATCCTCTTGTTGAATCTCCCCTGCCCTGGGCAGGGACACCTTCCACTAGGTCAGGCTGGCCAAAGCCTCATCAAAAATATTTTCAGGAAAAATATGCAAGTTTTTAAGGAAAGAAAAAAAAGTTGTAAGGAACTATTGGCACAATTTAATTTTATATATACTGAAGTGAAGTTTGTAATTAAATCTTTCATGATGTCTGTAATGTAACGTGCTTGGGGTCAAATGGTATACCAAATATTTCAAACACATATAAATAACACTTCACTTGCAGAGTTTTGCCTTGAATGACCTGGCTAATCACTAATCACTGTAGTTAATCACACCAGAAAGTAAAGTCTTGGGACAAATTTTAACTTTTTGAATAGGTTCTGCAAAACAACAGATTTAAAAATAACTCATGGATTGATTTTCTTATCACAGTTTAAAACAGTATTAGTATTTATTGCCTGAGGGATACAGCGTAAAAAATAGCAGAACAGAGTTCAAAAACTAGAAATGAAATTTAAAAAGAAATCTCTTATGATTTTGCCTGCATAATTTTTCCACAATAGCACAGGAAATCTAAAGTTATTATAAAAGCCAAAAATGTGCTTCTGTTCGCTAGGACTGACAAGAGGCAAAAATATCACAGTCCTTCATTCCTGTTGTAGTTTCTTCAGTGTGCATGCGAAGTACTGATTTATGGGGGGAAAAAAAAAAAACCAACAAATTGATATCATGTTTGACTTGCACTCAGGCCTTCTGTGTTGAAGTATTCACTAGACATGGCGCTTGAGGAGTTCAGAGGAAATTACCCTGCCAGTGCTATGTGGGCTGAGTGGATAACTCTGTGTTACTGAGTGATGTTCCAGAAGCAAAGCAATGTTAAAATAAGCTTATCTCCAACTCTGAAAGTAAGATCATGGCAATCTATATATAGTACATGGAATTCATGCCGGAGCATCAAAACTTTATGCAAAAATTAAGTTTGAATTAAGTGACACTGCATCATCTGCAGTCCATGCTCATATTTTCTGGTTTGGACAAACAGATTGTTTAATTTTGGTACATACATATTCAGTTTTACCCTTTTTTATTTTAAAGGGGATTTTAAAGGCCTTTAAAGGAAGGCTTCTTTCAAATTAAAAAATCATTTAAACATTTTTACTTTTAAGAAAAGAAAGATAAGGAAAGAGACCAAAAATATCTTTTATATTCAGTACACAAACATATAATGTGTTAGAGTGTCCCTGAACAGCTTTTGTGCCTGAAACAGCATCATGCGACAGTATCTAGGTTACTTTTTTCTGTCACCTTTTTTTCCGGTGTTAGTTAAAATCTTGGTTTATGAATCTACTATTTCTATATATAGGATGAACCATGGCAATTTGTACACGTATATCCAAATAGTTGTCCGTTAGTCTTTGCCTTCTGGAACCCCAAACCTAAATTTTAAAAGATTAGGAAAAGGAACAAATCAAACACCTGAAAAGTCAGACTAGAAAGAAGCAATGGTTCAGCTTCATAGCTGCTTCACCCATGTTCAAGTTCTGTTTGATCCAGGTTTCCTTTAGCTTTCTCTCTGTTGTTCCTTCAGTCATAAGCAGCAGGTTTCCTGCCTAGATCAAGTCCCAAGTCCTCTGCCCCATCAGCCCCTCTTTCTCCAGCCTTCTGATCTCCCAGCTCAGTGGCTGCTCTCTCATTGGGCTATTGCATGCATTCCTTCAGTAAATGTTTTGTAATCATTTCTGTGAACTGGCTCTATCTAACTGCAAAAATCCAAATTTCTGTTCAAAATACCTAAGGTATTAAAAGTCTCCCGAAGTAAAAGAGTCAGATTGTTGGTAGGTTTACTTTTCTGTTTTGGGGTTTTTTTGGTTTTTTTTTTGTTTTTTTGTTTGTTTGTTTGGTTTTTTGTTTGGTTGGTTTTTTAAATGGGCAAAATGATGGATTTTGACTTAGCCTTGTGCTCTACAAATAATTCTGTGGGGACCAAAACACATGTAGACATTTCATCTACAGGCTTTTGTCTCTTATTCAGTTGCTGGCTCTGACTGAAGCATTGGCTGTATTTGGATACTTTTCCTGTGTTTAAACTGTGTGAAGTCACAGTACTGCTTTTGCTACCGTTGGAATGTCTCAGTTCACTCCCCCCAGTTTTGTTTCCTAGTTTCACACAAAAACTTGCTTGTCTTTGTGATATGCTTATCTCTGTCAAATTTTAATGAAACCAGTAAATTAATTATTGGAGTAGGCAAAGAATACTTAGACATTGGAAATTAAATTAAAGCCAACCAAACTGTTGGAGTTTCCCAAACAGTAAGGCTGAGAGAAATTTTGAAATGTATCCAGACTTCTTATGCTTTTCATTACCTAGACATTCACGGCAGCATCTCGTCAGTACAAGAAAGAAAAGAAAAAATGTTTATCAACTTCTGGAAGTATTTGTGAATTGCTGGCAAGACTGGCAGCTTTCAGAGCTCCAGGAATGCTACTGGTAAACTATTTTTCATTTCTTGACATTAATAATTGAGATAAGCTATAGAAATCACCAGTATATATGAACTACATAGTAATCATTCCCACTAGTTAACCAAAGAAAAGATTTACCATTCTTAGCTTACAGTTAAAAGGGAACAGATAAACACAAAGGGGTCGTTTCAAGACTGTCCTCTTCTTCGCTCAAGACTGGAAATCATTTTCTAAACATAGGCTGGAATGTGTAAATCATATAGCTGATACACACATACAAACATTTCTACAGCTGGGGGGATGACCAAATCCAAAGCTGACTGGAGCTCTGAAATGAAAGTACACTGAACTCTATTCCTTTTATGAGCTCTCAACAGACTGGCAAAAAGATGCCCAAACTGAAGAAATGGGTTTAAAAAACAAAAAAAATACTTATCAGTGTGTTTTCTTTCCTCTATGACCCTCTGACTTACAGGATAAGTCCCCAGTGACCCCAGGGTTGATTCTCTTTCCATTAGAGAGGATCATTGAATAGTTGAGGTTGGAAACAACCACCAAAGGTTACCTTGTCCAATTCTCCCATCCAAGCACTCAAAGCAACTGCCCAGCCAGCTTTTGATTATTGCAAAAGATATTCAGAGTGTCCACCTCTCTGAGCAACTTGTGCCAGTGCTCCATAACCCTCAAAGTTCAAAAGTTTTCCTGATGTCCAGAGGAAATCCTCTGTGTTTCAGTCTGTTCCTCTTGCCTCTTCTTCTATTGCTGCGCACTGTGGGAAGAAATCTGGCTCTGTCCTCTTTGCTTCCCCTCCTCCGGTATTTATTTACATTGGCAAGACGTCTCCTGAGCCTGCTCTTCCCCAGTCCGGCCCCTTAGAAGGGGCAGTCAGATGATAGTACCTTACTGTTGTGTAAGACAGGTCTCACAGGGTAAATTCAGATTAAAACTTCACACCAGAAAGAAACCAGAAAAAAATTTTCATGGTTTGAAACAACTGACTAAATTGTAAAACACAAAACCAAAACATAACAAAAGAAACTCCAGGAATGCAAGCAAATGAACAAAAAAAAGCATAAGACTCAAGCCAGTATCTCTGTGCTCACCATCTGTGCTTATCATGGTCTCCAGACCCAGATTTTTCATACTGGCAGGTTGTTTTATAATCCTAATGGAGCAGTATGGATTCAGGATTCCTGCTCTACCAACCAAAACTGCTTAAGGTGCTGTTACAATCCAGTTTATGCTTTTGATTTACATATTTTTTAGACATTTCCTATCCTACTTTCAACTATTGTGTTTCTTCCTCAGAATAAAATGTTTTTGCATGGACTTGTTTTTCTTACCAAAAAAAGGATTTTATTGTGTTTTATATGTTCCCTGTGAGAACGTAATTTAGATAATTATCTGAACAATTAGAAATTAAGATCCACTGGAGCAGACAGGAGTTAGCAGAAAGAAGATAGCTTTCACGTGTGTAAGTGTGGGTATCCATACGACTGTTTCTGCATGAGAAAGCCCTCATCATTTATGGACAGTCTCAGAAAAGAGAAATGGTTTTGCCCCTGAGAAATGAGCAATATATAAACCAATTCTCAGGTAACTAACAGTGCCATTTCTTGTAAGCCTTCCTCTTTAGTGCAGTGTACCTATTCTTCAAAACACTTTCAATGCCATTTGAATACTGCCATACTACCAAAAGTATAAGAGAGTGGTTCCCACTCTCCTGTTTGAAGACATTAACTGCCTATGTGAATTAAAATGTAACTACCGACTGGTCCTTGGAGGAACAGAAGCGTATGGGTGTGTTTTTCTGTGAGCTGAATGATTTGTGGAAACCCGTAGGAGACCATGGGCCAAAATTGATCTAGAACCAGGATTCAGAGTTTCACAATATGATAAACTGCAGAGTCCAAATGACAAAAGCAGGTCAGAACTTAATTAACACTACAGATTGTGAGAAACTGAAACATTAATGGTTAATGACTCAAACAATTGATAATGTGCAAAAGCAGAAGGTGCTTTGCTGTGGCCAGATTTGCACCCCCTGCCCTCAAAAGATGGGGAGTAGGAGAGTTTTTTGGGTGGTGGTGATACCTCTGATCCACATCAGACAGAGTAGGTGAACATCCAGCACCAGAGGCCACAATCTGGGTTTTGATCCTGTTGGAGGTTGGGGAATTTTTCCATTCTGTTGCTAGGGAACCTTAATGAACCATAACAACCAGGTGATTAAGAGATATGGCCAAAAAACATGACCAGGTGTGGTAGGGGAGGGAAAAAAGCACCTGGCTGCTGGTAACTTGCTCCTGGGGCATCAGAGGGGACGGTTTGCCTTTTGCTGGGACCACAAGAGCCCAGCTCTGCTCTGCTTTTCCTTCCTTGCTGGGTGAGCTTTCATTCAGGAAAGAATGGGATCCTGACCCACTTCCCCCCTCCCGGAGTTCACGTCTCCCTGGCTGCGTATGGCAGCTGCTATGCGGAGAGCCCGGCTGTCGCTGACCCTCACTTCCCGCCTGCTGGGACACACTGCGGCTTCTGCTGCCACTGAGGAGTTTCTGCCACCTTTTGCTTTCTAGCCTGGATGAGTCGAGCCTGTCATCCTGCTTGCCGCGCCAAGGTTTCCTGCTGGAGCCCATTTCACCATCCAGCCCTCCAGCCATCCAGCCTGTCTGCCATTAGTCATGTGAGATAGGGACCTGAGCTCGTGCCACAGCGCCCCCTGCAGGCGCGGGGAAGTCATCGCCCCTGCCCTGCCCAGCTGAGAACCCAACGGCGCCCCCTGCTGGCCGTGACCATAACTGCACCAAAGGGGAGGGTGCCTGGCAGCCCAGAGAAAGCTTCCACCAGGTTTCTGGTTTGTTTGTTTGTTATTGTCACTGTTGTTGTTGCTTGTTTTCCTCGTTATAGATACTAGTGAAGCACTGTTATTCCTTTTCCCATATTTTTGCCTGAGCGCCCTTGGTTTTAAAGTTATAACAATTCGGAGGGAAGTGGGGTCATATTCTCTATTCTAAGGGAGGTTCTCTTTCAAATCAAGACAGATTCAGATAAGGGAGAAGGCCAATAAGCAGCAGATCCTGCTGAGATACAGTACTGCTTTTTATCACACCAATGACCTCCCTTACACAACTGGCTCAGGTGTAAGTTTCCCCAGTGAGGTATCGGAACATTCACATGTAGACCTGAGGGTATTCATCCCTTCTGATGGGGCAACTGGCTTAATTACGCTGTTGGGGGAGGCAGCTCTCTTGTCTTAGAAGGTGTCAAAAACCACCAAAGACCCCCGAAGTACCTCCAGACTCATTTTTGGGGCCTTCCACCAGGGGACTGAGCATGATCCATAGTATAGCATCCGATGGTGTAAAACTCCCCCCCACCAAAGGGAGGTACCTGAATATTCTCACATCCCACATAAACCTGAACACATAATAACTGTTGAACTCTGCATTTCATGGACTGCCCCCACTCCTTACTGATCCCCACAGATCAAGACTGTGATCATCGCTTCGACCAGTGGACATGGAAACTGCAACAATCAAATCTGTCACTGGATCCTTGGGTGGTGATATTTTCTACTCTTATCCTTTATTTCTCTTTCATTATTTTCCTTTCAAATTTTTATAAGTGTTGTTTTTATGCTTGTATATTGTTATATTACTAGAGATAATAATAGCCAATAATAACCTCCTTTCTATAACAACTAAATTATTCTCAGATAGAACTTACAAATACATATGTTTATAAAGTATATATACACGCTGGTTTTTCACTGTTGTTTCATTCTAATCTGCCCCAAGGGATCTGTTAAAAAGAACCTAAGTTCTTTCTAACCTCACCTTCTGGGGCTGATTGTAACACAGGTGAGCCTGTAGTGAAAACCAGCAGCGCAAACTCTGCATATCACACAAGATTGCATGGACTAAAGTTTCATACAACATTTTTTGGAAATAGAATAATGTATGCTAAATTCTATGGTGGGTATAGTATAGACCCATAAATTTAGCCGTTCAGTTACCTTATAATGTAGTCATTAATTAGTTTTTTCCATTTTTAGTGTAATGTTAGAGGCTGTAAGAATTTTATTTGGGGATGCAAAATCTTATTCTTTCATGGCATTATTCTGCTTTGTCCACCTTAACTCAGCACCACTGAGGTTTTCCTGTAGCATTATTGATTAGATATCTGAAGGCAACCTACAAAAAGATGGAGAGAGACTAATTTGCAAGAGCATGTAGTAACAGGAAAAGGGAGAATGGCTTCAAGGTGGGAGTAGGTTTAAATTAGATACTAGGAAGGAATTCTTTACTTTGAGAGTGGTGAGGCACTGGAACAGGTTACTCAGAGAAGTTGTGGATGCCCCATCCCTACAAGTGTTCAATATCAGGTTGTACAGGGTTTGCACAAACTGGTCTAGTGAGACATGCCCCTGTCCATGGAAGGGGTGTAGGAAATAGTTGATCTTTAAAGTCCTTTCCAAACCAGGCCATTCTATGATTCTATCTGGCACATTAGGTGGGTGTAAAATGGAAATTGGTGAGGTAGAGGAGCAAGACAGGCATTTTTCTGCTGCTGAGCCCTCTGCAGTAAAGGAAAAGAAGAAAAGGACTTGGCTGAATACTCTGTTTAAATCCCACCCAAGCCAAGAATGAATGAAAAAAGAAAACTGGATGAACTACATTGACTGTTGTGACTGGAAAGAAGCATGATCTTAAGTGAATTGTTCCAGTAAGTTAAGAAGCTGTTGTATTTTGAGTAGCAATATTTCATGTGTCTTTCAGTGATAGTGATGGATGAGTTTCTTAGAAGATGAGAATGAAGTAAGCTTTCAAAAGTAAGTTATTACACGTTGGGAAAGGAACCATTTGGGGAACATATGAAAGGCTTTCCAAAAATTTGGATTTTGCTTTAATTCTCACAGACTGAAGGTCTCAGTTGTTGCAGTGCACTGCTTTGGCACAGATTCAAGGCTTTTGACTGTGGCTGTTACTGTTGTGATTAACAAGTGCACTACACCTAACAGCTAAGCATAGGTCCAAGACTCTGTAATATTTTCCGGAATTAGATCTAAGAAAAACCATCACCTTACAATATTTAGATTATTTTGTAAGACCTGCTCCATCACTCAAGCTTTCCCAAAGGGTGTGAGTGAAAGCAATAAAGTAGGATTATAAAACAGCAGTCATTCACTAAAAGGAGAGCAGGAGTGCAATAATCATTTTTCCTTAGAATCAGGAGCTTATAATTCTGTCTGGCATAAGAAGGACAATTAATTACAACTTTTTAAATATTTATGGTGGTATTTTAATTCCATAAAATCTTAGATGGTGGTGTTACAAGTGCTTTGGAAGTGTTAATAGACTGAGTGTACAGTGGGATTGGGAGTGTGTGTGTGTGTTTTCTAGATATATTCATTTAATATATTACACACATGTGGAGGTATTTTCCTTAGGAGCTCAGAGATGTGATTTATTAACTGAACATATATCCTTTATCTTCTTTCCAGTTATCTGCCATCTAACTTTTCTTTAGTGAAGTTTATTCCAGTATCCAAATCTTTGATAAGCATGATTTTTCTCCTGGAATAGGGAAACAGAAATCTTGGGAGGAGTTCTTGGTTTGTTTCAGTTTGGGTGGGTTTTTTCCACATTGCTCCTTCCTCCCCCAAATTACACCTGTCTGAAGACTGCAACTTGGTTTGGATTTAGGTTGTTCTATGCCTACAGAAAACTCAGCTGTCAACAGTGTTTCTCCGTCTAAACAGTGTAAACATTCATGCTAAATACATCAGCTGATATAAATTTCTCAATTTACCATAATTTTCCAAGACTCACTTCTAAGCATTAAAAGGTGTTTTAGTTGTTGTAAGCCATTAAAGCCCCAAAAAGATAAGGTAGGTTTTAGTTTAATCTATAATCAGTGTCTTACATTCTCTAACGACCTTATTAAACTGATCTAATCAGAGTGAAAAGTAAGTAACTTAAACAAGACTACCATTTATCCATTCCATTTATCCATGTACAACTGTCAATGCAATAAATAAGGTGAAGAACTTAGATTTAAAAACCTAAAATAAGGAAGGTTGGCATTCACACATGTGCACATACACACACACTGCAGAGGTGGTTACTTTGAAAAGCTGCAAAAAGTTTCTGCCATGTCCAGTGGAGCCAGGGACAGCCAGCTCCAAGCCAGATTTGCCGCTAGCCAAGGCTGAGCCAAGCAGCAACAGTAGTGGCAGCAACTCTGGGATAACAGATTTAAGAAGGAGAAAAAAGGTCCTGCACCACAACAGCTGCAGAGCGAGAAGAAGGGAATGAGAACATGTGAGAGAAACTGCCCTGCAGACATAAAGGTTAGCGAAGGAGAAGGTGGAGGTGCTCCAGGCTCCAGAACAGAGATTCCTCTACAGCCTGTGATGAATGGTGAGGCAGCTGTGACCCTGCAGCCTATGGAGGATGCCAGGCTGCAGGAAGTGGATGCCCAAAGTAGGTTGTGATGCTGTGCATGGTCTGAACTGGAGCAGGCTCCTGGGAGCACTTGTGGCACCATAGAGAGAGCAACCCACACTGGAGCTGGTTTGTTGGCAGGACTAGTGATCCCACAGGGGACCCATGCTGGAGTGGTCTGCTCCTGAAGGACTGCACCCTATGGAAGGGAACCATGCCGGAGCAGTTCATGAAGAACTGCAGCCCGTGTGAAGGACCCAGATTGAAGCCATTCATGGAGGATTCTCTCCCATGGGAGGGACTAGTGCTGGAGCAGGGGAACAGCGTGAGGAGTCCTCCCACTGAGGCAGAAGGAGTGGCAGAGACAACATGTGATGAACTGACTGCAGGCCCCATTCCTCATCTCCCTGTGCTGTTGGGAAGAAAGAGACAGAGAAAATGGGGTGTGAAGTTTATCCCATGAAGAGGGGAGAGGTGGGGGGAAAGGGTTATAATATTTGGGTTTACTTCTTGTTATCCTACACTGATTCCCTTGGTAATAAACTCAATTCATTTCCCGGGTCTGTTTTGCTCACAATGGTAATTAGTGAGTGATCTCTCCACGTCTTGATCCATGAACCTTTCACTGTATTTTCTCTTCGCTTTCTAGCTAAGGAGGGCAGTGACAGAACAGCTTTGGCAGACACCCGGTGTCAAGCCAGGGTCATCCCACCACAGGATGCAATTCACTTATTCAAAAGAACCTGAGCAAGACCTTCACATCACACTATTATTTTAGTCACAACAACAGAGTGAATGAGGTCAAACAGCTGGAAAATGATATTCCATTTTAGGAAGCCAACCACTACACTGATATTTCGAGTAGTAAGAAGAAGCCAGGAATCTGCTTTATTATGACTACAGTTCTACCAGTCCTGAAGGGTAGTCATATATAGCTAAGGTGTTAAAGAAGGAGGGCAGCAACATGAATTTGCTGCAACAGGGCAGAGATGGAAAAGGAGCATATGGTGAGCAGGATGGATATAATTTCTGGCTCAACAGTCTTCAAGCTGTAGGCTTAACTAGAGCATTCATCTTTCTGGTGAAACTAACTGGCATCCAATACTGGGTTAATTGTTCTCT
The DNA here is from genome assembly GCA_013397935.1 of Dasyornis broadbenti. Lineage (NCBI taxonomy): Eukaryota > Metazoa > Chordata > Aves > Passeriformes > Dasyornithidae > Dasyornis > Dasyornis broadbenti. Next base: position 164,818 of record VZRN01000023.1, read on the forward strand.
TCAAGGGTGTGTGGAAATTTCAAGCTGAGCAGGAAAACAATTCTTTGCTTCACTATTGTAGAATACACTGCTACAAAATAGGGGTCCTTTGAGATCTACTAGGCCTTCTACAGTAGACTACATGACATGGCTCCACTTTAACGTAATAATATCTTCACACCACCTTCAAATTGCCTTCACAGCGCTGGTGTGGATCATCTGCCAAAGAAGGATTCTAAAATCTCTTTTTATTTTAATATTTTCTCATCCTCATTTTTGTGTCTCTGTACTTTCTGAACTCTAACCCCAGTTACCATCACTTTCCATTTTCTCTTTGAAATTAAATGTTAATGAGCTGTCCTAATGCAAAATGTATAACAAAAGAGAGAAGAAAAATATATTGCCTGCTTCACTTATTTGCTTCACAACAGCTGGATAGGGCATCCTAAGAGACTTTAGTTCATTTAAAAACGTCTGATGTAATCAGCAACACTTCATTTGAAGGTCACCATTTGTCGTGGTTTAGCTTGACCCAGGTTTTTCTAGTGGGGGGGGCACAAAGATGGCTCCTTGGCGAAGCTTCTCGAAGCCTTCACCATGTCCAGCGCTAAGGTGATGGACATGCTGCTGGCCAAGCCTGGGCCAATTAGAGATGTTGGTTACGCCTCTGTGAAACTCAAATTTAAGAAGAAATCAAAACAATGGGTGCACGCACTTTTCCTTAGCCAGAGGAGGAGGAGTAGGTGAGAGTATGTGAGGGAAAACAACATGGAGAGACCAAGGTCAGTGGAGAAGGAGGGGGATGGGAAGCTCCAGGCGCCGGAGCTCTGCAGCCTCTGCAGGCTGTGGTGAGGCCATAGTGAAGCAGGGGGTGCCCCTGCAGCCCATGGGGGCCCACAGGAAATGCTGAGATCCACTCACCTATGCCCATGTTGAAGCCAGTGGATACGTGGAGCAGGCCGTGGTCCAGAAGGAGTCCTAGTGGAGAAACAGGCCTTGACTTGCACCCTGAGACTGAACTGAGTG
>VZRN01000025.1:9492-103238 GCA_013397935.1 Dasyornis broadbenti
TTTTTAAGTTGTAATCTTCAGACCAACAGAAAAAGAGGCAATGAGAAAACAGAGATTTGTGTCAGACTGAAAGTCCTCATTATCAACCCTCTACCCTGAGATGGAATAAAGAATTCCTGCAACTGGATTCTTCACAAGTAAACTCTGATTGCTAATTATTTGTTAAATTTCCTGCTGATGTTCCCTGAGTGCAGGCAGGCTTGATGAAAGTTTCTAACGCTTGTCTTGTCAGCAGGAGAGAAGAAAAAGTGGGGCAGGTTAGTTCAGAAACTAACGTTTTCACTGAACATGCGTTGACACTTGTCTGCCACCAGCTCACAGCATCCCATGTACCTTCCTTCATCCTGGACATTTGAAGTAGAGCTGCTCAGCTTCTCTAAAAATGTATAGCAACAAAAAACTCCAAAGAAAACAAAAACTGATATCATGTCACCCATCTTCTACAGCCTCAAGAAGAGAGGAGAACTTGCATGTCAGAAAATTATTGTAACACGTACAGTCACTTTTACCTATCATCTCTGCTCACACTCATCAGCCAAACAAAATGTAGTAAATTATCACTGTCCAGTGTTATTTAATCTTCGGTATTCAGATGTTTCCCAGCACATTGTTATCTGGAGACGTGCTAGGACCGTATTTCCAAGACTTCTGTAGAATTATGATGCACCTATATAGAGAGAGGCCTGTGGTGTCAGAGAGAGGTCAGTTTTTCAATGACATTGAATAACTGCAAAAATTGCATAGGAGGAAAATTGCAGTGGACGAGCAGGGACTGGAATCTGGGTTTTCTGTGCCACAGGGAGGCCGCTGTACAGTCTAAGTACATTAACAATCACAGCTTGTCTCCTTTTCCGTCCTGATGAATATTATTCCATGTTGTGTTGAAGGGTTTTAGTGGGAGGAAATTAGAGGACATTTTTTGTCCTCTTCTTAGTTTATGTCAGCTACTATAATTAGGTGATAGTCTTACAGTTATCCCTTCTTGGGAAAAAAAAAAGAACCAGTATTTTGGGGATTGTGTGAGAGATCAACTAGGCAGACTTAAAACCCATAAATCCATGGGTCCTGATGGAATCCACCCATGCGGGAGGATGGCATGGGTGCTGGCAGATGTTGTTGCTCTGCTGCTTTCTATAATTTTTGAAAAATCATGGAGGATGGGAGAGGTGCTTGAAGACTGGAGGAATGCCAGTCTTACTCCTATCCTCAAAAAGGGCAAGAAGGAGAATCCAGGAAACCATCAGCTAGTCATCCTCACCTCCATCCCTGCAATGATTGTGGAAAAGGTCATTCTGGAGGTCATCACCAAGAAGACAAAAGAAAAGAAGGTCATCAGGAATAGTCAGAATGGATTAATCAAGGGGAATTCACACTTAACCGATCTGACAACCTTCTGTGATGACATGGCAGGATGGATCGATGAGGGGAGCAGTGGATTTGTCTGCCTTGACTTCACAAGGGTTTTTTGAAAGTCTCCCACAATATCCTTGCAGGTAAGCTTAGGAAATGTGGGTTAGATGAATGGACTGTGAGGTGGATCAACAACTGGCTGAATGGCAGAGCTCAGAGGGTTGTGATCAGCAGAGTAGGAGGCCTGTAGTCCGTGGCATTCCCAGGGGATCTGTAGTGGGTCCAGTCTTGATCGTTTCGTTTATCAATGATCTGTACCAAGGGGTGGAATGTACCCTCTGCAAGTTTTCTGGTGGTACAAAACTGGGGGAGTGGCTGATACACCTGGAGGCTGTGCTCCTGTTCAGTGGACTCTGCAGAGCTGGGCAGAGGGAAACTTAACAAGGTTCAACAAGGGCAAATGTAGGGTCCTGCACCTGGGGAGGAATAACCCCAATAACCAGCACAGGCTGGGGACTGACCTACTAAAGAGTAGTTCTGGATAAAACCTACCATCTTTCCAATCCAAATAACATTGCATCTTCCCTGTATCTGAGAAACAGTCATATACGTAGTTATACTGTTCAGGTACATTTGGAAGCAAATAGGAAATATCTGAAACGAAGTTTGGCATCTGATCCAAGAACAGATTTTTATCATTTTTAAACAGACAAACTGATTACTTGTAAGCTTGTAAGGAACTTGCTATAGTTATAGGAAAGCTTCCAAAAATCTTATGCTGTCCTAGTAGTTTTTTATGCTAATAGGATCAGTTGAGACAGATAAAACAAGCAACAAAAATTTATAGCACTCAGAAAGAGCTGAGCTACTGAGAAGTGATGATGCAGTGAATTAATGACTTAGTTTATTATATTTTTTCCTTATGACTTTGCATTAGAGGGGCTGGTTCTATAGACAGAATTTTATTCAGATCACATAATGTTCAGTGCATTAGGTTTAACAGGCCTACTTCAAACGAGATTAAAGAAGTAATATTTAAAAAAAACTATGCTGGAATGATTAAAAATATCTAACTTATTTTTATTTTCCTTAACTCTTATGTCTAGAATTTCTTCTGCCATGAGAATTGGAATAATTACTTTTTTTCCCCCTCGTTAGTATAGTTTTGGAGGGTTTAGAACATTGTGCTTTCTTTAAAAGAAACATGTAATGTATTCTGACCCTTGTGAAGTATTTGGAATTCAGTCCCCTTCAGAGCCGTTACTTGTTTTCTGGGGTATTAGATTGTTTCCAAGTATTATACCAGGAAATGAAAATGTGTACCCTGTTCAGTGTATAAACTTAGCGACACTAGGGGCGAGAGAATCAGCAGTGTAGGTAAACAAATAAACAGTGAAAATTTGTGACTATCTCATGATGACCTGTTCATGTGTTATGTCAAACTGCAACTTCTTGGCAAGGTCCTATTCCTCCTCCTGCATGCGTCTCATTTATCTCTGCTCTGGAGGCCACATTTAAAACTAACATAGTTTTCACAGAATCAGAAGCTTACATGGATGATTTCCAATGTTTAGCTCTGCATGAGGCAGGTGGTGCTTAAATTTATGATTAAAGAGGTTTTCTCTGGGAAGATTTCCTTGAAAAATTGAAGCAAGAAAGTGCTGCAACTTTGAGAAGGAGTGAACAAAAGAATGGGAATCAGTTATTTTAGAAGTTTGTTTACAAAATGGAGGCTTTCTCTGTCATGTGACAGAAACCCGAGCACTAAAATACAGACATAGTTTTTGTCTTTAAGCTTCTTTCTGCAGCAAAATACTGTAACAGAATACCCCTGATGGAAGTCTTGGACAAAAAAAGAGCATTATTGTGATCCCACTTTGTATCAGCTATTGCATTCTTGAATTCACAGTTGCAAATCTATATAAAATACTGTAGATTAGCAGCTAGGCTGAAAAGTTATTTGGGCTTTATGGAAATGCTACTAAAAGCCACTGCTTGAAAATGCCTGTTGCAGTGCATCTTCATCTAAAGACTTGCAGCATGGTGCCTGGGATAATCTATGCATGCTTGAGAAAATGTCCATAGTTTTTCAGATCCTCAGAATGCATTCATTTTTAAGTTAAGATCAAGAAAAACAATAAAAATTTGCATATTCTCACACAAAAATAATCATACCCTTATGTGTTCTGTTGATCATTCCAGAAGAGAACAACTTTTTCTATCCCAATACACCGAAACAAAAATGCTCAGTATGTATACCTCCACACTGTCCAGATAGGCTAAAGGGAGAGCAAATATTTAACTCACTTTTCCATCCATCTCTTTGAGGCACAGCATGGTCCTGTAAGTCCCCTCGTTCGCTCACAGTGACCACAGTCTGTCTTGGGCTACCCTCAGGGGCGCCTGGGGGACCACATCCATACACTCCAACCTTTCGACCGTAAGATGTGGCCTTATCGGGCAATCTGTGTAAATCTCTGCATCCAAGTGTGTGGCTCAGTCTGTCCTGAATTTGTAGGGTGTGTTTCTATCAGGGCAAGTTTTGGTCTCGCCTACCATATAAAGATTTTGTAGTCAATCCTGCAAATAAATTGGAAGGAAGCCAATTCTTTTGCTACTACCGGAGCCTTTTCGTTTATTTCCTTTGCTGCCTGGAGGAGGTTTTGTTTCAAACTAAGAAGACCTCAGATCCCATTATTTTTTCCCTGCATTTTTCCCTCAGGGTTGATCAAAAGTTCAGCACTTAAGATGAGGAAAGCCACAGGGTTCTTGGCAGAACTGGCCCACTGCACAACAGCAAAGTGAGAGTCACAGGTTTGCTTGGTTCATTGCACACCGAGTCATGCCACATCACAACTAGAAAACTATTACTGTATCTAAGAGGAGAAAGAAATTACTTCTTAATTTAAAAATGACTTTTCTGTGTTAGGGATTTGACAAGGAGGATGAAGGACTAGAGGAGATAAAGTGTCACTCTGCTGAAAAAAAAATTTTTGTAAACATGGAATATTGATCTGGAATGTATTGTGTGAGTGTTTGCTGTATGTGTATATTGAGTTCCAAATGTTGCACATTCAGAAAAGCTAAGTTAGAAAAATCACTCACAGGGATATATACACAGAAGTCCACAATCTGGGCTGTCTGGAAAAACATGAAATATTTATCTAGAGAGGAACAAATTTCTCTCCCATATAGCTGAATAAGGTTTTTGTGGCCACTAGTTTTGTGTAAGGAGGATTTAATGCTATCTAAAGTATCCTTAATCTGCATTTTTATGGTTAATTAATAGAGTTGGCCTGACAAGTGCTTTCACTGGAATCTGTTTTCTGTTTTTTCTCTTTCCTTTTTGCTTGACTTCAATACAAATTTCTTTTGCAGCCCTGAAAATGCGAACATTTATAGCCATGTCTTTTTATAGCTCCATGATTTACATGTGCTGCCTCTAATTGTTTTTGTTGTCTGGCCCCTTTGCAACATCGTCAAGACTTCCCTATATTACCAGAGATTCATGAAATGGTCATTGTCTAAATGCACAGCAGAGTCAGAGGAGCTTAATTAGGGATATGCCATTAAGAGCACATTGATTTTCACTTAAGAGGATTAATTCTTTGCTTTTTATAAATAATGTGGTGTAACCTGCTCAAATTTTCAGTTCTACCTGTATCTCTGGCCATTTAAAACCAAAAGGCTTAATGTCTCTCTCTTTCTGTTTTTTGAGGCTCTAGTGTTTTTGCTTTCATGCTTTGCTTTCTGATCATGAGGGCTAGAAAAATATTTCTGCAGATACAAACATTTCAGATTCTGAAGGAATAAAATAACTCAAGAACTGATAATTTGACAAAACAAGCATGCAAGATTTATGAAGAATCACAGAGAGCTGGCAATGTAAAGGTTAAATACAGTATATATATGTTTGGGTAACTCCTTTAATTCATTGAGCAATGAAGATTTTCTAACAGACCACATGAATTTTTCATGATAAGGGTACAGTTTTGTCACCATTGTACAAACACTGATATATGTTAATAAGTCAGTTATGTACTATTTATATGCAAATAATGTAAGCATTAACAATACAGTCACAATGACACCAGAATCAACAGATTATAAAAATTTTGTAAGTGTCTTCATTAGGTTCCTTAAAAACTTTACTACTCTTTTTATAGGTAGATACAAAGATGGAATGATGGTTATCAAGCAATTAAGACAGAGCTTTAACATAAAAAAACTTCCATGTCTTCAAGAAAACCATAATCAAAGCTATAGCAATGACAGTAAAGCTGAGGGAATGTTCTGCTTGTGTCTGGGGAGGAGAAGGAGGTGGGTAAACAATGGAATTCCAGTTGTCAGTGCTTTTTAGCTCTAAACAAGAATTATTCTTTCCCCAAAATGTGATTACAAAACAAATCTCAGCATCATTCATTTAAAGGAAGAAGCACAATTGTTTGCCAAAGTATTATTAAAATTTTCATTCATGAAAAAAAGGAATGTTTGCAAAAGTACTAAAGATGATAGGAGCCCCAGTTCATGATGGTGAAGAGGTGATGGCATCTGGGGTTGTGACAGTTCATGGGAAATTTGCCTCAAAGATGCAGAATGTTTCTTCACATAAGATGCCAGAATGCAAAGTCTGTATGAGCACAGATAATCTTTGGAAAGAGAAAACCACCGTGTCTCATTGAGAAGTGTCTTGTTCTGCTGGGGAGTGGGACCACGCGGACAGGTTGATGCATAATGACCTCTGCACCTTTGTTCTTGTTGCTGACAGAGAAATGAAAGGAATTGCACCTCCCTCTGCCAGTTATCACTGCTGATGCACATCCATGAGCCAGGAACTTCAGGTATTTCCATCCTGGAGACAGAGCCTTTTGTGCTGCTTTCCTGGAGGTGGCACAGTTCCTATCCAGGCACAAAAAGAGTGCTTCATGCTCACTCCCCTGGGAAGGCCAGGTGGAATATGACCCTAAGATACTTCCTCCCCCCTGTTTTACAATTACAGTGAAGATCTAGAGTGGAGAGGCAGCAGTCAAATTATTAATTAGCACTCTGATGACTACATCTGCATTTTTAAGATTTCATTTTGATTTGCATGGGCCTGCAGAGTCAGCTGTTAAGTTGTAATTCAGCTGAGTTAAGTGTTTACTTGTAGTTTTTTAGAAGAGGGAGAGAAAAGATCTAACAGAATTGGATCTTTGTCATTAGACCTAGAAAAAAATATGGACCTAAAGGCTTCATTCATTAGTGAAGTGTTGGGGCTGACACTAGCAAAAGAAAGGAAAAATCTTTTACAAGGAGGTAAGGAGTAAACAAGTGCTCCTCAGAAGTTACGCACAGATGAATGATGCACATTGACATTTCACATAAAGGACGAAATTGGGCCTGAAGGGCATCTCTTGGTTGCTCTTTGGCTATCACTAAATTGAGAGGGGCACTTCCACCTAATCACAGATTCACAAAGGAAGTGGCATTTACGATTGAAAACAGAAATGTACTGTACACTTAGTGGATGTTTACTACTATAGTTGCAATATGTATGGAGCTTTAAGTAAGTATATTCTGATGCCTTGTCTTTCCAAAGCATTCACTTGGATTCCAGATTACCTTCCATGTGCCGCTGAGCCTTCTGGATGCAAAGCATTCAGGTGTTGCCTGAAAGTGCCATTCTGAATGCAAACTCCTCTACCAATGCTGTTTAGCCCATGATAGTGCACTCTGCCCACTGCTGTCTTAAAACAGATGTTCACAAGCATCTTTTGAACTCCTTCCTGTAGTCAGCTGACTCAAAATCAGAAGTGAAGACTAGAAGAACCTGTCATCGAAAGTCTGTTCAGGTTTTCCATTGACATTTGGAAATGTGAAAGTCTTCTGCGTTGTCTCAAAAAAGTTACTATTGGAATACATATCACATGGGTAGCTATAGTGTTTTCCCTCATATTAACAAGAGGGTAAAGTTGGGAAGATCCAAGGTCAAGATCAGGGAGGCTGACATTAATTTCTGTATTGATATATACTCTTTATAGTCTTGGATGAAATTTATAATCACTACGCACTCCCAAATCTGACCTACAGTTTGGGGTAATGGCAGATTCCCACCTCAGAGTGGTGATGTTTAAAATAATTAACATTTTTCTTTGGACTAAACTGAAAAAAATGAAACTTTTCCTGGGAATTTGTCCATGTCTTCATTGCATCAGGAATTAAATCCTTTCACCAAATATTTTGTTAAGGAGATCCAGACAGTATTGCTAAAATAAACCAAAAAATCATAATCATAGAATCATTTAGGTTGGAAAAGACCTTTAAATTTATCAACTCCAACTGTAAATCTAACACTGACAAGTCCAGCACTAAACCATGTCCCTGAGTGCCACATCTTCACATCCCTTAAATACCTCAAAGGATGACAACTTCCCTGGATAGCCAGTTACAGAGCTTGATAACATTTTTAGAAGACATTTTTGCTAACATCCAATCCAAATCTCTCCTGGCATAATTTGAGGCAATTTCTTCTCATCCTACTGCTTGTTGTCTGGGAGAAAAGACCAGTCCCACCTGGCTACAGCCCGCTCTAAGGTAATTGTAGAGAGCTGTAAGGTCCCTCCCCAGCCTTGTTTTCTCCAGACTAAACACCCCCAGCTCCCTCAACTACTGCCCATAACACTTGTGCTCCAGACTCTTCACCAGCTCTGTTGCTCTCCTCTGGGCTTGCTCCAGCCCCTCAATGTCTTTTTTTTCATGAGGGTCCCAAAACTGAACACAAGATGTGAGGTGTGGCCTCACCAGTGTTGAGTACAGGGGGACAATGACTGCCCTGGTCCTGCTGGCCACACTATTGCTGATAGAGGCCAGGTGTCATTGGCATTGGTCAACCGGGCAGAGCTGGTTCATGTGCAGCTGCCAACCAGAATCCCCAAGTCCTTTTCTGCTGGGCAGCTTTCCAGCCACTCTGCCCCTAGCCTGTAGTATTGCCAGAGGAATGGCCTGAAATTTTGATAGGGGATGTTTAGATATTAGGAAAAGGTTCTTCACCCAGAGGGTGATTGGGCACTGGAACAGGCTCCCCAGGGAAGTCATCACAGCCCCAAGCCTGACAAAGCTCAAGAAGCATTTGGACAATGCTTTTGGGTACATCTTGTGACTCTTGGGGCTGATGCTGTGCAGGGCCAGAAGCTGGACTCGATCTTTGTGTGTCCCTTCCAACTCTGCTTATTCTGTGATTCTGTGATTGGCTCCTGATAAATTCACAGTAATCTATGGGCCATTCCAAAGTAAGACTATCTGATTTTTCATGAATTGGAGACTTTTCTTCCTAATCTGTAATGGGAGAACTTTGGAATTTCAATATTTTGCAAAAAGGGAAATTGTCTAATGCCAGACTAGTGTTATAAAGATATCAGTATTCATTATTGTAAAATGTTCAAATACCATAGAAATTAAAATTTCTGAGAATAGAGACTAATTTGAAACTGCACCATGAATAAACTTTTCATTAAGAACACAAAGTTTTCACTTTAAGTATTGCAATAGGGACCTGCATGGACCAATTACATCCTCATATTTACATGCAGTGTCACATTGCTCATTTACATTGAAATTAATCAGATTTACTCCCAAATCCTTACCTTCAGCACTGATTCCTAACAATATATCATTTATACACTTGAATTTTTCTTGCTGAACTGAGCTTAGGAATTCAAATTCTCAGATACTAGAATATACAATTCATATACGTACAGCACTTTTGATGAACATCATTAAAATGCTTGTTCTTTTTAATCAATTGCTCAAAAATCAGAGTGCTCTTGAGCTGTAACACTGCGTTCCCCTTTGCTCGGGCAAATAAAACTGCATGGGACAGAGAGTATGTAATTATTTACATTGCTTGTACCAGAAATAATTTTCTAAAGAGGTTACTGTATTATGAGAGTATTTAATGAAGTACTTTCAGCTTTTGTGCAATTAATGCAAATTTATGTGATGATCTACTATTTTACCAATCACTGACTGTGTGCATTTTAATTTTCTATCATTCCTTTTTTACTGAAAAAACGTTGTTTGCATTATCCTCTTGACTGAGTTTTTAAATACAGCTGCTTTGAAATTTGCTGTTTGTGTTCTGTGGGAGGACCTACAATTCCAAAAAAACCAAAAAGGAATTCAGAACGGAAGGGGGAACATCTCCAAATTTCCCTTGGAAAGGAAGCCTGGATGAGGAGCAATGGCTGAGATCTCTTTCCTTAGTTGATTGAATGACAGAGCTATCTTGACCACAGATTTTTGTTCCAACGCCTTTGCTGTTTGGTTTGTCATGTCTCAGGAGAGCCTGGTGTCAGTGAGTCTGTTTGAATGAGAAGGTGTTTGAGGAAGAAACCCCAGTGCTGTGGCAGAGCTGGTGGCTGCACTACATAGCAGGGGCAGTGTGGGCATGGCATAAGTCACCTGCTCCAGCCTCATGCGCCACCAGTGCTCTGCAGCCACAGGTGGAGAACGGGTGGCTTGCAATGTGTGTGTTACTCCTGCTGTTCAGGTGGCCTCAGGTGGTAAAGAATATTAGTATTTATACCCATACACAGGGATCTAACTGCGAGAATGTGCAATGTCTGAATCACAGTTCTGAGATACATTTTAATGGCAGCACAATTAAGTTGACTTCAGATCTATATTCATTGTGACACAATCACAGTATTTTCTATTAAGGGAAAAATAAAGTACATCTTTTTGCCCATCCTTTTGTCTTATTGCTTAACCCAGAGTATTTCCATTCAAACAGGATTACAATCCAAGCTTCTTTCCATTTTTTTTTTTTTTACTGTTTTGTCATTCCCTCCATTCTCCTACCTCAGGCACGTGAAACAGGCCCTACCTTAACATAGAGTCAAACCCACTTTTTACAAGATTAATTTACTCTCTAGAGCCATACCATAACTCAAGATACAAGCTGAGAACCATAACACATTTTTTTTCCATTTCCATAACTTTTCCTCTCTATACCAACCAGATCTGCAGAGCTTTCACAAAGCCTCAATCCCTTGACTAACAGAGCAGTATTTTGCTACGATTTTGTGGTCATGGAAACTGATGGACAATGCATTGGGTTAGTCGTTTTCTGCATACAGATCTAAATTACCCTGTTGAAATGCACTAGCCAAATAAATCCATCTTCTTTTAGGCATCTGTCAGAAACCGGAAATTGCCATTAAAATATGCATCAGCTGAGATAAAACTTCTTTCCACATTTTAAATATTTCCATCTTACTTGCTGTAAGATGTTTCTTTCTCTTGTTTTCCCATCAGTTCAGAAAAGTGAAGCAGAGATAATTAATTTTCTTTACTGGTAACTCAGCCACTTCCTTTCTAGCCATTTCCCTGTGGGTGAAAACAAGTCACATGTCTCACCTGACATCCTCCCATCACTTGTTCTTCCTTTGGTGTTTTTAATTGCATCAGCATATTGCTGCCAGTCTCCAACTATCCACCTCCCTGCACCTCCCATATATGTCTTAACCAGCTCACGTACATTTTCTCCCCTGTTGCCCTTTATGCCAGGGTATTTGCATAGTGAAATTCTTGGACTCTTACAGATCCTTCCTTAAAAAGATCACCCTTTGCTGCAAGGCTTATATTATTTCTCACTAGTCTGGCCAGGAGTAGACTGAGGTCACTGCTTATTATCCAGGCCAAAAATATCTTATCTTTTTCATGCATTTCCCTTTGGTTTTCTATTCTTTATTTCATCTTTTGCAATTAAAATGTGAACTTATCGGGGTAGGAGAGGCTTTTGTTCTCTGTTTGTGTAGCATTTAGTACAAGACTTTTGGGACATGCGAATTCCTAGACCCTGCAGTAATAAAAGAATAAACACTTACAGATAGGGTAAAGTATGATAGTGAAGGTAGAATTATCTCTCAAATAAACATTATACATCCCAGAAAGTTAGGGCTACCCTCAACTTCAGGAAAATGCAGTAATATTAAGTCACCAAACAGTGTCTGTCTGTTTGGACAACCTTAGTCCTGGTGTGACACTGTGTAATAACAATATGATTATGGCATTATAGGGATTTAAGCTGTCATTGACTCAAATTGATTCATTTTTTTTTCTGTCCCCTGAGGACTGTCAGAGCAAGAGCAATGTCTAGGGGTAGCCAAGGAAAAATCTCCTGAGGATTTCCCCCAAGCAATACTTTTCCTTTCTCTCACTGATGAATTAGAAACTCACAGCTCAATGAATAACAGCAAAAAAGGACATAATTCCTAAAATAATTACATTGAAAATGTCCTGTGGAAAGACTTCAAAGAATTCTGATGATATATGAATAATGAAGAGGCTGTATTTTATAACAGAAGTCATTAGGGATAAATAAAAGTCTGACAGAAGGTGTAAAAGGACCTATTTTCAATTAACTCTAACTCAAACTAAATAATGGATTTACTTGTAAATTCTCAGAAAATCCATTGCATACTCTGTAAGTACTGTAATTTTAGGAACAATGGAGTATATTTCGTGCATAGCAAAGTGACTGGATCCCTCCTTTAAGTGGAAATTTCATTTCAGCCTGAACTTTAGAGCAATGCTGGACACCTTCATAATTCTCCTCCTTCACTCTATCCACAGAGTGAAAATAGAATATGAATAGAAGCCTACAAGGAAACCTGGTATATCATCAGGGAAAAAAACTTGACACATAAAGAGAGTTCCATGAATCATGAAAATACATTTCAATAACTAAGCTAGAAGGGAAAAAATGCAACCTTGATTGGCCAATTACAAAATTATAAATGACTGCACTTTAGAGAATGCTCCTACGGCATCAGTGGAAGTTTTTAGCTAAGCCTGATGGAATCCTGTCCTCCTTGTACTAGTATTTCAGCACAGACTTTCTGTGCTGTCTGATGTTGCTCTTATACTGCTGTTTAAAAAATTTGCATTAAAATTTCTTCTGGAAATGCACATGGTTTAAACATGGTTAAACAGAATGAAGAAACAAATTCATAAACTCCATGGATGACAATCCTGCAGATTTCCTCTCCACTTCATTTCCTTTTCAGGACAGTCTTCCAAAAACATTTTCATCAGGAACAGAAAGAAATCATATGCAAGCTTAAAACTGTTAACTTGCAATTTTAATGTATCTCTGGATTTTTGACAGTTTCTGCATATTCTAAGAAATTATTTAGTCTAAGTACAAACCATACAAATTCTAGGGGTTTTTTTCACTATTGCACATCTATTATATTTTATGAATTGTGCTTAACAACATGGATGGAGCTGTGATAATCTATAGATTTAACAGATTTGATCAAAGACTATGCTGGGCACATAGCAGAGGACAGTGTTTCTGTAGGAATCATAATGTTATAATTTCCTGCTCTTTCTAGTATACAGCCCTAATAATTTATTATCATATGGCCTGGGTAAGCTCCTTTATTGTTTTAGCCTGTCTTTCTTGGACGATGTAGCAAACCTCTGTCCTTGTGCTGTGGGTCTGCTTGTCTGTCCTTCTTCCCTCTCTCAGAAGCTGTCATCTGAGCAGGAAAGTCACAGAGCTGATGGCAGCACCAGATGTCATGCAAGAAGTTGTGTTTTAGCTGCAGGAAGAGATCCAGTCTGGTACCAAGGAAAAGGCAGGTTGGAAGTGGCAGTGGTGCATCCTGTTTGGCAGTGCCAGTGTTAATGTGTGTGCATGGGAGAGGCAATGGGCACACAGGCAGCTGCTGACAGCCCCCCATGGATGTCCCCTGCAGCAGGGCATGCCACAAGGGGCATGAAGGAATGGAGTGGGAAGGCAAGACTGGTGGACAAACACCTTAGGTGAAACCATGTTTCATTGTTCTTTTGGCCACTGAGTAAACTATTGAGTTTTGCTATGTCAGCTCCGCAGTGATGGTGGGATGGAATAAGACCTTCAGCTTGACCCCAAAGCATCCAGGATTCTTGTGGGATCTCCCACAGAAGGAATTTCTAGATCCAAAGTTACACAGCTTTCAAGACTAGAGGATACCAAAGGCATGAAGTCCTTTAATATCTATATATCCATGGCTGTGGGTTATTTTCTGCACTCATTAAAGGTAAATATGCATGTAATTTGGAGCTGTATTTTTTCTTGATTATGAAAGGGTTAAAAAGAAACACATTTGCAGCACAGAGGCAGAACGACCTTGTGGGGAGCATTCTAGTCTGTGCCAGCAGTTCTTTCTTCCTTTCCACACAGCTTCTAATGGAAAAGTACTGCCTGCCCTCTGTAAATTATTAATTTCTTCATGTTATCAGATACCGTTGATAAAAAGACAAGTGGCCCCTGTACTGACTGTCTGGGGTAAAATGAATAATTGCTGATGCCCTTTAAACTCTGTATAGGTTTTCATCTACTTTCTACTGAGCTTGGCTTTGCACTGTGCAATGGACTGTTACACACTTTTAGCTGCTCACAAGTAACTCCCTATGGAATAAACCATTACTGCTTTCATTTTAGGTGCTGACTTAGATGAATGACTTTAAATTACTTACAACCTTCAGCTGATCTAAGATGTCAAACAAACTTTAAACTAGTATATGTTCAAGGATGTGTGAACCTGAAAACAAGAAAAGGCGGAGGCGCTTTTTCCTTAGTCGCTGCTTCATATGTGAAGGAAGGTCAGTCCCTGGAGCGGCTTGGCATGGAGGCAGCGCACACTGCTGCTCCAAGTCAGTGCTCTTAGCTATTATTAATACATACAACTCCAAGCACTACCTCTGATAAAAGCTCGATAAAAGCTACTGAGATTAGGGATCACGTTAACTAGTGACGATAGCACAAATTATCAAGTGGAACAGCTCCAAATTATAGCATAAAGGGACCCATTTAGGAGGGATTATACATCAGCTTCAAAAAGAATGAGGAAGTGACAAGAATAAAAGCAGGTCCAACAGAGAATAACAGGTCCAACAAGTGGTACTTTTTGCAGGACTGCTGTACCTCAGAAGACTACATTTGACTTTTCAGGGTGGGCAGGGGAAAGAAAAGGAAACTGCAATAGGTACAACAGTAAGGGTGAGCAGCTGTCTAAAATGCTGTAATGTACTGAAAATGGCACTTAACACATATTCATGAGGGCCAGCAGAGTGTTCTGTACTGCAGAGAAGTGCATTAGGACTAGCAGCAGACTGTCTAACTACTGAGGATTGTCTCCATAGTATTCACTTTAGCTCCTCAGCATCCCTTCAGAGGTTACACTGTCTCATTCTTTGTCATTCTACTGCTGAGGTAGGGACCATTTCCAGACCAGATTTTGCTCTTGATCCTTTGAAGAAGAGAAATGTCAGGTAGTTTGGTTGCACTCTAGTCTTCTACAGGTGCTTTCAAAATGAATGACAGATTTAATGAAAGTGCAAGCTGAATTAAACTTCTACTTGGGTTTCCCTATACGTTTACATAAAAGTGGAAGGACTAGGACAATGGTGGACCAAATCCTATGCCGTGAGGACTTGCAGTGCTCTTTATGAATTTACCATTCTCCCTTTTAATCATGGCAGGTTTCTGTGGAGCAACATGCTTTATTCACTTATGTTAGCCTTACCCCGGCTATTAGTTCCCAATGATTTTCCTAAGCAGTTGCCAGAATTTGATGCTGTGCTTTTCCGGAACCACTTCAAACTGTGAGAAAAATGAGCTGGTTTTGAATATTGCCGTGGAAGAGAAAGACCTGCAGACATAGTCCTCAGAAAAAGGAGCACCTGTTCTAGTTCACATTTATAACACTACTTAATCCACTTTACTAACCAGACACTTCTGGCAATTTGAATGTGCTTGCTAACAACTTGTACTTGTAGGAAATACAGAGCTAATATGGGGTTTTCTGTAGATGGGCCAATGTTCTTTTGGTGGAGCTACAGGGAGCTACAGCTTGTAGAATTCTCACAATATTTGTTTCTACATCATACCATTAAACCCTGTAGTTAAATAGCTAATTAACCATACTTACCCTCAAAATAGTATTGTTGTTGAGTTCAAGCTATTAGACAGTAAAAAGAGAGAAATTTCTGTAAACAACAGATCACAACCGTGAAGGTCAGTAGATTCATTGAGTACTGCTTTGGGGTATAGGTGGAAGAAGGCAGAAAAGGAGGAAACAAATGTGGGCTCAGAAATGCGGTGCTCTGAACAGAGGATTGGTTGTGCTCTTTTGTGTTAAGAACTGTCTGAATTAGACTTGGTGCAAAAGCCTTTCAAGTTGCTTGGTTCCAACTATGTTCAGGGAAACAAGGTTTTATATGTTTTTCTTGTAAGTAATTGCCATAATATCAGTGACATTGAAATTAAATTCTTGAGAACTTGGAGACAGTGCCAAAGCTTTGATTTTCAACCAAAAATTCACTCAGATGAAAAAAGAGATAATGATAACACATAGTACCATTATAAGTGTATTCCTCTTTGCAGGGAGGCCCAAAAATTAAATGGATATGTAAAATGCCTTGGCTTTTCCATATTTTATTTAGTCTGTCCAGTGATGTTTGAGGGAAATTTGGACTATGCTGTTGGACTGGTTCCATAGCTAAACTGAAGTTTTCCATACCTTATCTTGCACTTCTCATGAACACTAAAGTTATTTAAATGGTTATTGTCAGCCTCAGCTGATAACGTTGCCAGTGGAGGTACATGGCGTAACCACCCGGCAAACTGGTTTGGTGTGTACTGCAGGGAGCCAACATTACAATTCAGGTAAACTATGCAAAAGCAGACTACTGTCACCTTAATAAACCCCAGAAAATTCCTAACCTGTCACTGAGGAGGATTCCTCAAAATCAGGAAAATGAGAAGCTGAATAAGTTAGTGGATATTTCACATAACAGATGGGCTGGAAACTGCCCTCACCTAGAAATGGTAGAAACTTGTATCCACCTTCTCCATTGCTTGTCTGAACTAATCACAGAACCAATTAGTGATTAGGTGATTGAACCAGATGCTGTCCCTGCTATCCATTAGATTCCTTACCCCTTGATTTGAACAAATGTAAGACAAATGAGAAAGCAAAGGAGACCCTATTGGATTGCAGCACCACTGTCATAAAAGATTATTCTTAAATTGTTTATTGAGTCGAGAAAGAGAAAAATATTTGACAGGAAGGAATAATGCTGCCAACATTAATTGCTTCACATTTCAAGGGCAAATTTGAAACAGTACTTTCATCATCAGAGAGATGTTCTCATAAACACCTGCAAGAGATATGAAAATCTGGCTGCTGGCATAATGCAGTAATAATCTCGAGATGCCTACATACTACACATGGGAGTACATTGTGTGCAAGGATGGTGTGAAAGGAAAAGAAAGGAAAGCAAAATGGACAAGAAGGACCACAAGGACTAATAAGCCAGCAGAGAAAATAAAAATTGTCATAGCAGTCTCCAGAATATCCTTTTGGAAGGAGGGTTGGCAAGAGAGACCTATCTGTAGAAGAAGCTCTGGCTGCTAAACTGAAGCTAGCATTCTCTTATTACATAGTCTCAGAAATGAAGACGGTCTGGTTGTCCAGATATATGAACCCTCTCCTGCCCTGCCCTTGCCAAATTACTTCAGGTGCATCCCAGCTCCCTGTTTGTGGAGCTGCTTTCTTGTCCACACAAACCACCTTTCTTACCATGACACAGAAAACATGGCAAAATAGAACTACTTTCCCATTTTCTATTCCTCTGTCAGCTGCATTCCTAACTCTGAGCCTTTGTTTTCTCCCATGAAAAGTCTCAAGCCTCCTTTGGTGTGTGGTACTCCTTGGCACTTACCCTGCCATGCTGTTGCTGCTATTTACAGCTCTCCTGGTTTTCTTTCTTCAAATGTCCAAATAAAACAGAGGTTTCCATGTGTGAACAATGCAATGTATTCAAGGGAAAACCAACAGTAATAAAAGGTATCAGATCACTCAAAGGAAAAATAATGGATTAGGGGAGAGGATGGAAAGAAAAACTAGATTTAGCATTTTTCTCTCTGAAAAGAGAGAACAAGCTACTGAAAAAAAGAGAAAAACATAAATTGTTCATAAATTAAAATATCAATGACTTATTCCCTGTAGAGTGCATGTTATCTTTACTACAAATATTTCTGACTGTAATATACACATTTCCATGACTGCTGTCTTCTTTTCTGTTTGTCTTTATACAAATCCACTGAAAAACTTCTCTTCAAATATTCTTCATATTCTTCAAATATGAAGTTTGCTATGGAAGTTTTCCTAACTCAACATGCTTTGCCTGCCAGCACTTACACAGGCAGCCTTTGTGAGTTAATTATTCCAGGTGGCTTAATTCTTCATGACAAATAATAGAGAGGTAGAAAAACACTTATTATTTTTCTAACCCTTACAGAAAGTGAGCACTCAGCTGCATTAAGTCTTGTGTGGCTTTTCAGAGACTGTAGACTTTTATGCCCAGAAACAATCTAGTTTATAGCCCAAGAAAGAGACCGAGAAAATCCTTATGCTGTAATCAACAGCAAAGCTCTGTTTGTCTTCCTTGATCAGCTGAAGTTCCTCCAGTGGCTCAGTCCTGGAGTTTAGAGCTGGCTTGGTCAGATTCAAACCATAAATAATAAATGGCTCCCATGTGCCAATCACATCACTGAGCATCATCAATGGCCAGTGCTTCTTTGACTGTGCAGCCCAGAGGGAACAGTGTTCATCTGAGTGTTTGCATCCGAGCCAGCCCACATTTTAGTGATATGTATAGAGATAAGACTTACTGAGCTCCAAACAATGAGGAGGACGCAGGTGCTCGTGGAGATAGTGTTTAATCAGTCTTTTACCTGAATATGTCACCAGTGACTTCAATGCACACATCAGTGCTGTGAGATAGACACTCAAAGACACAGCAGTGCTCATCACGTGTATTTGAGTGCTTAACTTCTAGGAGTACAAAAAATTAAGTATATAGGTATTTCTGCACATTTGGATCTAACCAGACTGCTGATCCTTTCCTTTCTTCCTCAGATTTTTGCTAGGGATAATATTATATTTGACTGTCAAGAAGGGTTAGAAAAATCGTGTATCATCAGTCCATAATTCATCACAGCCAGTTTTCAATCAAGCACTTGTTTACTCTGATATTTTTATTACAATACTGTCCACATTATTAATGTTGTTTTCAATGTACACAATTTGTATTTGTATTTATAACAGTTAAAAAATTGACTCCACTGTAATGTTTCAGAATAAAGTTGACATTATAAGTTGACAATGCCTGAGATTCTCAAGATGAAATGCCACAATGTCAGTTTGACAAAAATGTTTGTTTGTAGTTGTGCTCTGCATGATTGTTTATCAAAAAAAGTTCATGAGCTGAGAAGACCTGATGTACTCAGTGCTATTGTATTATGCAGGAGAAGCTGCTGTGCTTCAGATCCTGGAGAGGCATAGGAACCTTAAATGAGGACAGGAACACCAAGGATATAAATTTCTCCTGGCCCAAAATCTGTAATAACCAGCAACAGTGGGAGTTAAAACCTCTTCACGTGCAATTCTCTGTTAGAAGAAGACTTATTTTGATAGATTTGAAACAGATCATATTAGTCAGTACCAGACACAGGAAAGGATATTAGATGGTCTGCTGGTCTTTCACGATATCTCATAGAATCATATCATGGAATCATAGAATGGCTTAAGTTAGAAGGCACCTTAAAGATCACCTAGTTCCAACCCCCCTACCATGGGCAGGGATACCTTTCCCTAGATCACATTGCTCACGAGCTCCATTCTACCTGGCCTTGAACACTTAAAGGGATGGGACATCCACGACTTCTCTGGGGAACTCATTTCAGTGCCTTGTTACCCTTTTAGTAAAGAACTTCTTCCTAACATCTAATCTAAATCTCTCCTCTTTTAGTTTAGAACTGTTCTCCTTTGTCCTGTCATTATACACCCATGTAAGAAGCTGCTTTCCCTTAAAAGATTATAAGATTATAAAGCCCCCTTTAAGTACTGGAAAGCCACAATGAGGTCTTCCTAGAGCCTTCTTTTCTTCAGGCTGAACAACCCCAGTTCTCACAGCCTGTCTTCACAGCAGAGGTGCTCCATCCCCTGGATCATCATCATGCCTCTGCTGGACCGTCTGTAACAGGTTTATATCTTTCTTGTGTTGTGGCCTCTGAGGTGGATGCAGCAATCCAGGTGAAGTCTTATGAGGGTAGAGTAGATGGGCAGAATCACCTCCCGTGACCTGCTGGACACACTGCTTTGGATACAGCCCAGGACGTGATTGGCTTTCTGGGCTGCAAGAGAATATTGTTGGGTCATGTTGAGCTTTTAGTCCGCAACCATCCCCAAGTCTTTCCCACAGATCTCTCAGTGAGTTCATCTCCCAGCCTGTACTTATGTCTGGGATTGCCCTGACCCAGGTGCAGCGCCTTGCACTTGGACTTGTTGAACCTTTTTAAGTTCTCATGGACCCACTTCTCAAGCTTATCCAGGTGCCCTCTGTGACTGGTTTCACTGTGGTTTGGTGCAGCCAGAAAGATCTGTCATTTGTCTTCATCTCTGTGAAAGACTTGTAATACATGGTGATTTAGGGCAGCTAATGAAACAATAGTCTGGGTGTGACACCGATGCTGTAATCAGTTCCTTAGGACACTGAGAACAACTCAAAATGTGATCAAATTACACTGGCACATAATAGTGATTGACTTAAAAAGGAAACTTTAATGATAACCAGTTAAAAAACCCCTCATCATGAAGTTCTATAAATCAGTTAGAAGAACACTTTTAGGTAGGCCAAACTGGTTTTTCTGTCAGCAAAATTCCCCTACAAATTTTGTTAACAAGTGCTTAGGGCTGACCTGGGCAATTTCTTTCCTTTGTCAAGTTGAAGACCATGCTAGCTGCTTGTTAGGGCAGAAACACATACTTTTTATTGTGACTGCAGTGACTCTTATACCACTGTGTGCTGTTTACCAGGGTTGCTGAGCTCCTCACAGCCCAAAGAAAACATTTGTACACTACTTTCAAAAGTAACTGTAATGTGCAGGGCTCTTTGGAGGCAAACCTAGAAGCCAGATGATGTACAGTGTGTCATGATTTATGCCCAGCATGGGTTATGCCTCTGCATTAGAAGTAGTCACACGCCAGGGATGCAGTTCAGAGTTTTCTACAAAAGCCTACAAAAAAGTAAACATTTGTCAGGCTAGAACTTTAAGCAAATGTAGTTAACAACTAACACTAAACTGCTATACTCAACACCACAGAACATTCAGATGCCCATGCTAAAATAATCTCCACCTCCACCACTACATAGGGCTGTAGTTCTAGTATTCTCTATCAAGTACTATTTATGTGGTATAAATATGCTGCACAACTCCGGCTGGATTTGTTTGGGTTTTATTTGTTTCTCTTTTCCTGATGACTTGTATTTATGAAATAGTGGAGCATTTCTTTCAGAGATCCTTGTAGCCCTAGGAAACAATTATTATATTACAAGTGTATAGGTGAACGTTGCATTGTTTAAGTCCTAGCCAAGGTCTTATGGGATAAGTCGAGCATTTAAGTACCCTACAAATCTACCAATGTACTTGACAAGTGGATCTGGCTGTCACCAATCAGTAGTGTGCAAGTTCTCTACTCATAGTTCTTCATGTAAAACCTATTGTAAGTCCTAATGTTCATTTGGTCACTGGTCATTACCAGTGAAACAGAATCACATGAAAATTCAGATTGGAAGGGGCCTCAAGAGGTCTCCAGTCCAACCTCCTGCTCAAACAAGACTCAGTTGTGAGACCAGCTCAAGTTGCTCAGAGCTATGGGTCTTGAAAACCCCCAAGAATGGAGACTGCACAATCTCTGTGTGCAATTTGTGCTGCTGCTGCACTGCCATGGGGAAGATCTTCCCCTTATGCCCATTCTGAACCTCTCTTGCTTCAAAGTCTGCTGTTCCTCCTCCTCCAACTGTGTATTGCTATGAACAACCCAGACCCATTTCCTTGATGCTGTGCCCATAGATAGCAGCAGCTGCTGTTGAGTCCTCCCAAAACCACTCCTTCTCCAGGCTGAAGCACTCCAGATCTCCCACTTTTTGCCTGCAGTGCAAGCACTCCTGCCCCTATAATCATGGCTGTCCTACGCTGGGATTGTTCTACTTTGTCAACAACTTTCTTATATTGTGAGTGAGACAAAGATAAGAATCAGCTGTCAGAGGTGTCTATAATTGGGATGCTGACCTTCAACACTTCTTTGGGAAAACTTAAACTAAAGCAATCATAACTACTGATGTGGCCATGCCTTAAGTCAATGCTCAAACTTGCTCTCATCTGACTTACAAAATAAGATTTGAAAAGTGACAGTGTGGTTCTGTCACTATAAAATGATCATCTCCTGGAGTTTCTGTACAGTATCAGAAATAGAAATGAGAGCTCCCAGCTATGTATCACAGTGACAGCTCACAGAGCCCTCAGTTCAGTGGTAACAGAAACCTTTTAAAACACTTTTTGTCAATAAAACTCTTCAAAAGCATTCCTAATAAATCCTTGAGGGTTTCCTTGCATAGAATGTGACTCTCTTTTTTTCCTAGAAATTAGCTTTCTAGTGGGTGGCCTACTTGCTGAACTTCTAAACATTAAAGTCAGTGAAAACTAGGGGGATGGAGGGGCAGGAGAATACTCACAATGGAGGACAGGCTTACCTGAGGGTAGTTTTGTGTTAGAAACCACTAGCCCAGAAGTAAATTGATTTGGTAGACAAAACAAGCAAAGCAAAGAAAGAAAACCTACATTTTAAATTACTTCTACTTTCAGGTAGCTCAAAGTGACAGTAGTAAAAAATGATGCAGCTCCCTGTCTGACATTTCAAATGTCTCCACTTCAGCACTGGGTTTGTCCTATTTGTGTTTGTTTCTTATGAAAATTCCAGAGAATGCTTTCGTTGGTAGGAAAGTTTGCCAAAAGAATAAACTTCATGAGAGGAAATTCAACTCCAGAAAGTCAACGGGGCCTCCTTTTTGACATTCCCAGATGCCTGAGCAGTGCAGATTGAAAGTCATGATCAGCTATTTGTACCCAAAACTTGCTTTGAAGAGTGATACTATCCAACGTGAAACAGAAATGGTACCATATGCCCCCTGTGGGCAATAAAACTAGCTCCATCTTCAATGATAAAAACACAGTAAACCCAGGTAACTAACTGTATTTCTGAACAGCACTTTTTGCAGACAGCCCTTCTATAGGCTGTAAATCCTACAAGATATTGAGCATGAAGACATGTTCACCTTTGCAGACTATTCTGGATTTCACATATGAGCTGTGCTTTTTCCCGCCAAATATTTTTCTCTTAATTTTTCTCTGTGTTGTTCTGCATTCTCTAGTTGCCTTGTTCTTTCTGAGTCTGATTTTGGAGAGAAAGTAGAGCTTATCTTTCTATGCCCTTCCTTTCTTTTCATAGCAAGCTTTACTTTCTTGAGGATTTTTTTGTTAGTTTTTGGGGGTTTTTTTAGCGCTGTTTCTGTTTACTTGGGATGTATTTTTCCTTTGGACTATTTTTCCCCCGTCCCAATTATATCTTTGTCTTTCATGCTGTTTTTCTTTGCTCCGGCTTCCCATTTCATTCCCCTGCTAGTATGTTTGTTTTTCAGATTCTGAAGCTTCTTTAGGCTATGACTTCTATCAGCCGCTGGCACTGAGAGGAATGATACACAATGGACGGGTCCTCCGGGATTACTGTTTCAATGCACTGAGAATGCACCAAGGACTCAGGCAGACCTAATCATATTGCACAGTTTGATTGCAGTGTGATTACCACTGGAAGAAGGGTTGTTTTCTTTCTCCCACCACAGAGAGCTAGGTAGTCAGCCCTGAATAAGAGAAAATTTGAATGACATCAGACAATTGAAATACTTTCTAAATAATGGATCCACATCCTGCCTATACAAACTAAGAATGTATTCCTATTGTTGTTGAACTCCTCAGGAGCTATAGAGAGTCCTCAGAAAGGCCCTTTCACATGGGAGCAGATGTGCAAAATAAAGCATTTATAGGAAATTAACTTTTCCCCCCCAGAGTTCTAGAGAGAAGATGTAAAATGGCAGCATGGGAACATACACTGTAGTAACTGCTCTAACTCAGAAATGTGCTTTATATAAATACACTCAGAAGAGCAGATGCTTAGAGACCCATGGATTATGCCTTATCCTTATTTTAACATGAAGCAAGCTGAGATCCCCACTTCCTTCAGGAAAACAGAAGAGGAGGAAAACGTACTATTAAGAAAAGGCTGTTATTTGTTTCAGCTGCGAAGATTTCTTCTAGAGGTGGTTTTCTTTTGTACCCCAACTGCACATGCACACTTAGACCTTAGGTTTCCAGCCTAAACACAGGGATAAAGCACCATTCAAGATATAAGAAGGCACAGATCACTCCTTGTCAGCCACCAGCACCAGTGGCAGCTGCCCTGGGCTGCAGCACTCCCGTGAGAAGAGGGGAGACGAAGGCAGCAACAACAAGGAAGAAGGGTGTTGGTAGGATGAGGGTAACCTTGATAAGACCATATTGTTACACACAGTGGGAGAATGGTCCAGTAGCTAATGAAGTAGCACAGAAGATACATGATTTTAATTCTCTACTCCATTACCCACTATTGTAGCAGTGATGAGAAAACCACAAGATTCTGTGTTTTGACAATATTTAGGTGCCTGACTGATACTAAATTCAAGGGAAATGAAATAGAAAAATATTTTTCCAATATCTCAAACTTTGTAACAAATCTTTGCACTTCTGGAACATAGGCTGCTCTGCTTCTTCTTAGGGGTACTTGGGAATGAATGTGTCAGGGAGACTTCATGGAACTGCTCAGCATGTGGCTGGTGGAGATTGTGTCCAGCATCTTAGATGTCTTGTAGAAAGTACAGCTGTGTGTGTAGTTACGAGGCATGAGCGTGCAGATATGTCCTTAACACCAAGCTCTCCCCAGACCTCCTCCCACACACTGATCTTTCTTATGGGTACACTTTGACCAGGTACAATCTACCTAACAAATACCAACTGCCTTCAGCAGAAGATTTCTGGGGTCTTCCAGGAAGAATTTCAGGTTATTTATTCCATCTACCTGGTATCAGTCAAATCATCTTGTAAGGATTTCTGAGTAAAAGGAACTGACAGTGCCAGCAAGATGTGCTGGGGACTGTCATTGCTGCCTCTGCTGTGCCCGGTATCACAGCATGCATGTAGAGAGCACTGATCTTCCAACTACAGTTTATAGAAAGGTCACTCACAGCAGAAAGCAATGTAAGTGGTTGGATCATCTGGTGCTGAAGCCATTCACAACCAAAAGCATATACGTAGGCTATGCAGCCAGGCAGGCTGGGGGAAAGCCAGGTGGTTTTGTCACTAATAAAGTTGTGGGCAACTGAAATAATAGCGAACCCTTACTTCATCTGGCTCCTGTCACACAAACATCACAGTTTTTGAGGAGAGACTGAAGTTGAGGAGCAGCCCTCAATTTTTGACAATTTTTGTGATAAAACCTCATCAGATTGCTCATCAAGCTTATCATCCAATGCAGGAGAGAAGCATGGTTAGGGAAGCTGATGGGACATATCCCACAAAAGACAAAAGGAGTGAGGTGGAGCTATGCAGGATGCTGAAGTCAGAGGTCAGGTCTGCATCCTCTCTGACACAGGAAGGGCAGTGACAGTCCATGAGGATTGCTCCTGCTGAAGGTCTGCAAGGTGACAGGAGGGACCATGTTGAAGGACCAGAGACAGAGGTCATCCCCAGGGAGACTGGGCTGCTACAGTTGGCATGAGACAGAAGAGCCATTAACACCTTCTACATTTTTCTTTTCTCCCCATCCCACAAAAGTAATCTTATCTTGGTGATTTTTGTGATTTATTGTGAAATTTGGAGCTGAGGGGGTTGTCATAGATTTAACACTTTGACATCATTGTGACTTCTATAGGAGCAAGGATGTTGTAAAGAAAAAGCACTACTCTACTTTCAATGAAGTAGCTGTGGCAAATTAGGAAACAGAGTGAGACACAGATAAAATTCATATGACAAATAAATGGGTATTTCTATGAGAGTGTTCAAAAGAAATTTCTTTGCAAACAAGATAATCTTAAGATGACCATGCTGGGAATCATAGCTTAAAATAAATAGTAATAAAATTTAGAATTTATTTGTGAACATCCAAGTATTTTATGCTTTTTCATAAACACTGTAAGCACAAAAAAATGAGAGTTCATTCATTTTCTGAGTATTTTATTACTGCTTTTCTAGAACACCTGGGTTATTTCCTCATTCTGTTTAAGACCTTTCATCATGTCTTTATCTAATCTCAGAACCACATGGGATCCTACTTCCCCTAATCTATCTTACGTGCTTAGTGAAAGCTGAGAGCAAGGAAGGGAGAGGAGCTAAAGACATGATTTTAATGAAAAGCAATGATCAAAATATTTGGTGCACTGTTTGAAGTAAAAAATGAAGGATACAATTTAAGATGCTTTACTAACATTCTGTATGCTGTTGACTAGATAATATATACATAATAATATACATTAGCTTCTTGGCCACCACCATGGCAATTTGCCACTATTCAGGTGTTTCAGCAGGATCCTGGAATCACAAACTACAAGACAACCTGAACAGCATTTGTTACAAGCTACTCCTTCAACATGAGACAGCACATACTGATCTGTTTTCAAATGGATTTAGGTTGCCTCTGGTTGTACAAAGAGATTGATTCCTATGAAGTGAGAAAGCTCTGCTGTATCACTTTGTAGAACTGACATGACAACATGACAGACATGGCTTCATATGAACACATTGCTTATTAGATTATGAGCAAAGCTGAACACTGCCATGTGCAGAACATATCATCTCTCTAACAGAAAACCTGGCTGTGTTGGGGAGCAGTAAGAGAGAAGTAAGAGAGATCCCCGGGTATGTGCCAGAGGAGTGATACCCAGGGGCTCTAGGTGAGGATTTTCCTCACTCACTGCTGTGTCTCTGCGTATTGTGTCTTTTTTATGTAGATCTTTGTCATATTTTTTAGATAAAAGTCTCAAAAAACTACTTAGGATAGTGAGGATAATTTGTCTCTTAGATAGTTAAAAAGGGCTAATATAATACAAGGCAAAGATATTTGCAAGTCAGCTCTTTGTTTTTGAAGGGAAGCTGGAACCTTATGAAAGACATATATTTCATGTCAAAACCCAGGAGATAATTAATTCATAAAATTAGAGATTCAGATAAGCAGCTGAGCAGAAAACAATTTAGTACTAGATAAAAAGAAATCTTGCACAAAGTAGATTGTAAATCCTACCTTTTACTGGAACTGAAACTAGTAGCCCTTGCAGGTGTCTCCACTGCCATGGGACCTGAGGCCAGGGCTCTTCTGCACTGTCTGCTCCCTGCCTGGGGACATCCTTGTCCCACTCCTTGGCAGAGTGCAGCTCTCTCATTCTAATTACCTGGCACCAGAGTACTGTGGCTTTGCATTTTCTTCTGGATTGCATTTTTGGGCATAACACCTAAAGCCCATTTAGAAGCAGTTAGAGGCATATCTACACTAACACGAACATGTCAGTGCCATCTAATTGAGTTAATTAACTGAAGCACTGTGTCACTCTGATGTGGCTATGTTGCTTCTGGGTGCAGAGCTCACAAGCTTGCAGTTATTTATGATCCCTGTGTCTCACTCCATTGTGAAGTTGGATAGACTCTATCATTAGTCTGAGCCAAAGATTTTGTTTCTGCATCTTACTGAAGCTGGTTTTCCTATTATTTATTTACCTCACTGAGGTACACATCCTCGTGAACATATATCCTCATTATTGTTCTGTCCTTGTAGAAAACCTTCATCAAGACCTCTCTGCTGCTTATAGATTGTATAAAGGGCTCCTGAGTGTTGAATAACTGATCAGCTGGTTTCTGAGCTTACTCTGAAGTGAGTAACTAACAGCAGAGTTAGTTACTCTGAAGTGAGTAACTAACAGCACTGTTGCACATAACTAATGGGAGCAAAAGCCTTCCTCTGAGTCTCATCTGCACTCCCATATAGTTTACCCTTGTTGCCATCAGTGTGTTTGGAATGGGATTTTATTGCAGTGACTCCAATACTGTCAAACTCACCACTAACACTGCCACTGCCACCACCTTTGAATAACTTGCTCTGAGAAGTGCAGATGGGATCATTCACTAAATTGTCCCTTATTTTTTCTGAGTATTTGTTATTCATTGGAATTTTCTGAATAATCTGGATGAGTAACATTCAAGCTATAGACTGCTCACAAACCATCCACTCACACTGTCAATGTTCATTACTCCTGTTATGTGACTTGGCTGCCTAAGTTTCTGTTATTTGATTTTTAAGCAGAAGATTAAGAATAAGGAAATATGACTATGAATTTTCACAGCAAGCATAATTTTTACTAAAATTCTTTGTTTCAAAACATGCGTTTTTCAGATACCTGAGAGGATCTGTGTTGTCCTCTGAAAGGACTTACACCCTGCTCGACTCTCTCAGAGACCTTACATTGACAATCTCACAAAATTTGCCACTTAAAGGTGGTTTTTCACTTCCTTCAGGTCTGAAGATATTTCTTGATGTTAAGGCAGCTAAGAAATTGTTACAGATATACATTAGCAGCATGCATGCAGCTCTCTCTGCAAAATAAAGAAAAACTTGTGTCTCTCAAGCTCCTCTGCTTTTTCCTTCTCACTCCATTAATCTAATAAAATATGTTGTCTCTTCTTAGAAACTCTATTCACTTTCTGAGGGAACAGAAGGAAGTCAGTGTATTTGCATATTGAACAGAATAGAAATTGTTGCATGATGCTCCCCAAAGAGCAGATGAAAATAGGAGCATTTATTTGCAGCTGCCAGTGGAACAGAGAGATATGAAACTTTGTTAGTACTTTGCCAGAAACTGGAAATCAGTGGGGAGCAAGAGCCCTGAGGGCTCTTCCTGACACATGGAACAGATGAATGGAGGAAGCAATAAAATTAGAGAAGCCATGAAATGTTTGGAAATGCCAAGAAACTAGCAGGCATTACAGGTCAATGCTCTGGACTACTAAATAACCTGGAGAAAGGGAAATGACAAATTCTGAGTAGAGCTGAGCTGTAAGAAAGTTATGGGGTTCTAGGGTTTTTCCAATTCAATGTGTTTCCAGTGAAATAAAATCAGAGTACCCATGAGGATGTAGCCAAAACTGTTAGCAGGAAATAAAATTACCCCAGTTAAAAATCTGCATCAGATTCTGGATTTGAAGGGGTTAAAGAGGGAAGAGACCTGGTTCCAGCCACTTAGAGCAAGAAGAAAACTAAGAGTGTGTGAAAAAGTGGCTCAGCAATGCATCCTTGGCTGTTAGAACTGATTTGATTCTGAAAATGTGATTTCCCTGTGATGAGGTAAGAAGCTGGGGAGTAAGTGGAACAGAAATTAGATAAAAACTGGATGCTTTAGGAAATATGAATATGCTATGACAAGCGAGGGGCCATCATTTGTTTGCTGTCCAGAGCAGTAGTTTGCCAAAGGAGAGGATGTGAAGGCTCTCAGTGCTGTGACACTGGCAGCCTGTGGCTCAGCACCACTGGCAGAGAGTTAATTCTGGTGCTCACATGCTCCTTCCTCTTCTTCAGCCAATAGCACAGTCAGTGACTGCTCCTCAATTTCTGTGCAATCCTCCCATTATTACCCTTCACTACTGCACAGACAATGTCCCTGTGACAACTGATAAATGAATCACCATTACATGTCATAAATTTTGAGGTGGATGACCAACTGTCCACACTTTTACTGTGATGGCATGCAATACATGAAGTTTTAAAGGAACTTCCTCATCTTGTTTTCGAGATATGAGAATCTATTCTTTGTAGAAAGGTTTGTCTTACTGCCTGAGAAAGTGACATAAGACTTTCTGAGCTGATTTCTACTCCAGACAAAACTAAGGACCTTGGTTCTCTCAGGCTTGTCTCGGCTGAAAAATATGGCATAATTCAGTTTGCATCTACCTAAATTTGATGGCAACCTTAGACATATCAGTGCAAAGACTATCTTAACACAGCTTTAATATAGCTTCATGTTGCCACTTAAATGATCTTAAAAGAAAACTGTACATATACAAGCAAAACCTGAATGGAAAAGATGTGTAGAAAAATGCTCAATGATGTTGTCATGACAACAATGAAAGTCAGTAGATTACCACTTAACAGCATCTGTAATTTGAAGCTTTTCCTGGGAAAAAATGGAAGCTGACTACTTTGACATGTGATGAGTTTATAAGAGTGAAATTGATTCCTTTTCTGGAAGAAACTGCACCATATTTAAAAAATTTTATGTTGATATAATTGAAGACTAAATGTGGCAAACAATGCATTGCATCCCAACTAAAGGACTCATATCCCCAGCAATTAAACTGAAATAAAGTAGTTTCTAAATTTTCTAGAAACGAATTTCCCATATAAACCTGAAAGTTTTCATGGAGAACTGCCATTGAATGCATTATAAATAAATACAAGAATTATTCTGGAACTGAGTGGTTCAGAATTATTCAAGATCGGTTTATACAAAAGTGTAGAGATTTCAAATAGCCAAAAATATCCAACTTAGCAATCTGATATCAGATAAACATAGAAAGCAGAAAATTATTTTAGCCAGAACTCATTTGCAATGAAGATTGTGCAGGAGACAGACCTTTCATCTCACAAAGAACTTTGTACTTTCCAATCTTGACTTGGTTCTGAATCTAAATGAAATATAATAAAATATAGAAAAGAAAACACTGAAAAAATTTCATTTCAGTTTTATAAAAACACTTCCATTTACTTTTACCTGTTTTATTTTTCCCCTTTGCTTCACGAGTAATCACTCTCCCCCATCCGTGGCTATGTCCATACCAGTGATTTGTCTTAACCCTGGCTATTAATTTTCTCTTCCTAATCTCTCTATTTAACTCATCACTCACCAATTCAGTTATTGCTCTTTTTACTCTGAGACCATTGTTGTCAAAGCTTTTACAGATTTTTATATGTCATTTTCCATCACCAGCTCTCTATTCTCATTCTCCTAAGTCTGGCAGCTACTTTGAACCTGTCAACTGCATCCTTCTCCAAAGCTTTCTTCACTTTGCCTGCTTCTAAGTCCTGCCTTATAGCAAAAAAGTCCCCTGTGGTTAGAGCAAGTTCTCTTTCCTTCTCTTGCCATCTACAACCAGTCTCTCAGTTTCAGCCACAAAAATAATTGCCACGTTGCACTGACTCGTTGCACCGATTGCTCTAATGAAGCCCCTGTGTCCAGCTGCACCAACAGGGCTGACTTACCTTTGTGTCCATCGGTATTTCAGTGACACACCCAGCAGCACAGTTTTCATGGCAACAAAATGCAGGAGACCTACCACAATACAGTGAAAATTTCACTTCCTGGTTCCATAGTTTTCCAAAGACACCTTTTGTTCTAAAGTTGTCAATTAGGCATTTTCAGGTTATGGATGAATGGAAGATTATACAAGGATATATAAGGACATCTCATCAATTTTGCTTGGAATACTCTGAGTATTGTGGTACGGCCAAGAGCTCCAGCACAAAACTCATAGAACCTAAATTCACAAAATAGAGAGAAAAAGGAATATAAAAAGAAGATACCTACAATCACAGAGCAACTCTGTAGCAGATTGCTTTACAGCCTGCCAGACTCCTGAACTACTGACTCATACACAAGAAATATAGTTCTGTATGCATTGATTAATATATTGTCCTACGGACTCTTTACAAAGCTAAGGAGAATAAAAGAATAATTTTCAGCTTCCATAATCCATTGCTGAAAGCATTCTTGTGAACAAACCCCTTGTTTTAGCATTTATTTTATGCCACAGCTCCTTCAGGGGCAGATTTGTGAAAATGCCCAGGCATCTAATGATGTTGAGAGATTTCCAATTAGATTTCTAAAAGACAGAATGTCTATAAATTCCTTCATGCAAATCTCTGTAGCATTTAAGGCCTACATTATTTTCCTTTGCTCTAGTCTTAATTTTTTTCAGCGTTACTTTTTTAAACTTTGTTGTTGTTTTTTTTTTTTTTTTCCCAAATGTTATGTAACTCTTGAAAGCAAAGTAGTCTTATAACACTGAATTGGGCTTTCAGAGTCTCAGAAAACCTCAGAATAAATCTGTACAGTGGGATCTTCCCTATCAGGAGAAAGAAATCTCACCCCACAAAAATAAGACTGATGGTCTGAGGACTGAGGTGTATACTTCACTGCTGTGCCAGGGCTCTAGAGCGATGTGTTCCCTAAATTGGAGAAGTACATGATCAAAAACTATGACCAGGTCCTCAGTTCACTCTCTGTGCAAGGTCTGTATGCAATTTTCTACCATAATGTATTATGTATGGTTGTTCTGTGCTCTTAAGCAAGGGCATTTTGGCTCCACTGTGTCAAAACTCAGTATTGTCCTGTGCTACCTAGTGGTCCAGATTTTTAGTCCTAATTGCCAAGAACTGCATGGCTCAAATCTTGGCTCCCCATAGAACTGAGAACCCAGTGGCTTCAAGCAAAAGTGCCTCTGGTTTACATGGTGCTGGTGTTAGCTCTCCCAGGGACCCAGCGAGCTGGAACACAGTGCAGCTGCCTGGCCTGCCTGTCAGTGGTATTGTAAGGTTTATGTGTTATATGAGACGCTGGGAAAAGCTATATTCTTTGAAACCTTCAGATGAAAGCTTCTCCAGGAAAGCAGGGAATGATGATGAGTATTCCTGTCCACATCAGACCCTCTGCTTTCCTCCAAAGCACTGCAGTGCTGGTTTGGTGATGTGTGCCTCAAGGAGGAAGGGCTGTGCTGTGTCCCTGTGCACAACTGGCTGCAGATAGGAGGAAAAAAACAGCTTGTAATGGGGCTGTGTCAACATTCAATGAAGAATCTAAATGAACTGATCATCTCTTGCCTGTGCAGGGAGGAAAAGGGAAAGTAATTAACTCCAAGCCCAAACCCATGCCGTTGTCTTCATGGTGGCAGCATTGGTAATGTGTCAGTGCTGCTCATTTTGAGCAAGCAGCAGCAGTCTCCTGTCCTGACTGGGCACTTTAGCAGTAAGGATTGGATTAAACAGCGTCATACAAGCACTGCTGCTCACAGCATCTGATTGCTTTGATGTAAATGATACAGGAAGCCATTCCTCTCCATAGTGAGCTGATGTGCAGGGAAAGTGAGATCTGTAGAGATGGGATTCAATTGTGGGAACTTTGTGGGTGTTAAATGAACCTGCTTTGGAGGGCTGCCAAGGGAGGAGATGCAGGAAAATCTGATGAGAAATACCAGGCATGAGAGTTAATTGTGTTTTGGAGGTTGGTGAAAAAGCTAAAATTAAACCATTATAAAAGAAAAGCCTTGGACAGTTTGTTTTAAAACAGAGTTAATGGCTGGAGCCTGCAGAAAACCTAATTAAAAGTGAAAAGAAAACAAATGGGGTTTAGGACTGTGGCAGTGCATTCAAAAACAGTTTTATATATGGATTTTCTCCTGTTCCCTGCTGTATCTCTGTGACTAAAAGAGCCATTATGGTGAGGCTCATTGAAAAGGGTTTGTAGCTTTGTAACAGCAAGGTGTCTTGCATAGGGCTGCAGCATGAAGTCCCATTGCTAATTTTCATCATGAGAAGGGTAGAAAACAGGCTTGTATCTCAGAGGGGGCTCCGAAGAAAAGGTACCAGCTCCTTAGAGCTTCAGGTCCCAGGACTGCTGCGAGATCAGGGCTGCCCAAAAAATGGAGCAAACTGTAAACATTACAACTGCTACAACTGCCTTTTCTCTAAGCTCTGTGATGACAGGTGGAAGTTATGCCATCTAAGTTTACCTGTCCATACACCAGATGTTTGCATCTTAACACATCATCATGACCTAATTTTATATCTGAATAAAAGCCGTTAGTGTTTACAAGTTGTGATTTAGCTGGCCAAGTTAGATACCTACCTTAGGAAGACATGAATCACACCCTGAACGTGCTTGTCTCCACTGACTTATTGAAGGAATCTAGAGAAATAGTGTGGTGTAACTACATTTACATTTGATCAGATTTAACAGAGTGCTGTGAATCACCTGGAAGGGACATTTTACCATGAATTTGAGATAGCTTCTCTTCTGACTTCCTCAGAAATGCAAGTCCTAGAGAGAAGCAAGGATTGCTTTTCCTTACTGCTGTGCTTTTCACTTTCTGTGCACAGTGGGGGGCGAAACAGTTTCCAGCAAAAGTTTAGCCAAAATTTGAGACTTCTTATGAGTTCCTCAGCTGCCTAGAAATATCTCCTGTCTGCTAAAACATGCCTGCCTTCCAGTCCCTGCTCTGCATAAGGCTCACCCTCCAACTTAGGAGTTCACAAATTCAGCCTTATACAATTGGCATCTGTCCTGTACCAGTCTGGACCATCAATGCTGTTGGTAGCTCATCTTCAGCTGCGTGCTGTCATTATGGTTAAGGTGAGGGCTCAGCCACCCACCAAGCCTACATCTCCAGGAACACTGGGCTTGGAAAAGGCATGGCATTGCACCAGCATTGGCCTCTCAAAACCATTCTAATGTGGGCCAACAATGGTACTGGGGACCTCAGCCTCACCCCTAGCTGATATTAGGATTACGGTTTTTGGTTTGGAGTGCCATAAAGCCTGCAGGTCCAGGGTCACTGGGGATGGAAAAGGCACGAGATGGAGATTTCTACTGGTTGTTGGTAATCCCAGCTGTCCCCAGGAGGCAGCATCTGACAGCAGTGACTGGTGCCTGGGCACAAATTCCTCCAGGGGTCCTTGTCCAGAATCACTGTGGTATTTGGCTCCTGCAGCAAAGGAGCGTATTGGGGATGCATGGTTATGTGCTCCTTATGGCTGCCTTGCTGCTCACCCTGGCATTGCCATGGCTTAGAGAAGCCTGGAGTTTACTGGAGAGTTTGGCAACTCCCCTTCAGTAAGGCTGGGACCCAAGGGCCCCCCTTTCCCAGTATCTGGGCTCCAACTCTGTGGTGCAGTGGATGTCTAGGGGGCAAACATAAGCACAGGGTGGGTGTGCTGGTGATGCTTCCCCATGGTGACCTCCCAGCCTCAGGACATGTCTGGCTCAAAAAACTGAGGGATGAGAAAAGGTGTGTGCATAGCTGGGAACCCCTGATAGATTTTTCCCCTGTTAATTTGTCTGACAGCATGCATGTAAACTTAAAATAGCTACAAGATGGCAGTGATCCCCAAAGACTGCTCAAGCTATTGCACTTCAAACCCTTACCTGTCCCTTTCTGTCTCCTTTTTCACCTTTGACTGGTGTAAGAGGGGACAAGGAAGAGCTGCTTTATAGCACAGTTAGGATGTGCTAGAGACTCTGTGGGCTGTTTCTGTGGATTTTCTGTAGCCTGGGAGGTTGATGCTGATGTTATAGTCCCAAAGTGTTCATCCCAGTCACCATTCTTTAAAAACCTTTTGTGCATTTACTATAACAATGAGCTGGTTGTTCTTTGTGAAAGCTCTGTCAAATATATTGTGCATATATCTGGCTGGCTGTCACAGGTAATCTGCTCTTTTTGCTAATGGCTACAGTTCTCTGAAATTGTTTTGCACCTCTAGACTCTCTGAATAGAAGAGTTGTTTGCAGTGTGCTCATTTCCCATTTTATTACCAGTGTAATGGTTCCTTTGCAAAGATTAACTGAGTCACAGGGCCTCTTAATATAAGCAACCTCACAGCAGAAGAAAGAGAAATTGATATAGTTTATCCTAGATCTAAAAAATACTTCAGATGTTTATTTAGTAAGTGGCGGCATGAATAACTAAAAAATACCCACTGTGCAATGTCAAAAGAGCATCAGAAAGGTTACAGTGAAAAAACCTCAGATCGCACCAGAAATCATTCTTATCATATAAACATTATACCTTTCTCTTACACATAATTTAATTTGCTATTTGCAGACAAAAATCTCTGTCAGAGACTTTCCTAGTTCATACACTATTACAGTCAAGTATGTCTGGTCATATAAAATTTAAAGAAAAGGACCATTTCTGTTTCTAAGGAACCACAGGACATCCTGATGCTTATAAGCTGTCCTGACGGGTAACACGATATATTGCAGAAGAGAGAGCAGTAAAGTACAGATCAATTAGAGTAGATGTTAGAAATCAATTAGACTGTCCTTCATAGGAGCTGGTCTGAGACCAAAATAATAGTTATAGTCCTTGATATATGCAAGAGCAAATGGGTCCCCATGAGCTTCATGTCACACTCTGCTGTGTGGTGTTGACAGTTGATTGCAGTTGCCTGAGATGAGGATTTCCAGCAAACCTCAGGTCTTCATCAGAAAATGCCTACAAGACAAATGAGTGTCTTATTACACAGTGCTCTGTTGCTCTGCCAAACCTGACTTTCCCATGCCCTCCATGAGTGCCCATCCCTAGGTGGGAAGGGCTACCCCATTATTGCAAAAAATCCCTCTCTGTAGTTGGTGTTGGTCCCAATCCTCCATGAGTGATGTAGAATTAAGGTAAAGGAGGAGCTTCTGGCTGAGAATATTGTGCAGCTCTGCAGTACCAGAGGTGTACTGCTGCCCACATGGTCAGTAAGCCAGGCACCAGGAAGTTCTACTGGAATAAACCTGGGTCCTTAGAGAACAATTCTTGTAGGGCAGCTGATGAGAAACTGGTGTAATGCTTAAATCTTCAGACTTGGGATACTAAAGCAATAACAGACTGAAGGCTTAATTCTTAACACTTATTGTTATTCCATGTGGCAAACTACACACACACACACAACGTATGCATCTGAGCTAACCTGTAACACCATTGTATTTAGTTTGCATATATTTCATAGTGTTGCACAGTCTTTAAAGGCTAATAAAGCCTGTGAAATTGTTCAAGAATGCACTAAGAGCCTAATTACCTCACTAGCAGGCTTCAAAAATTGCAGTTTTTGGAAGAGACTGGGAGCTCTGATATATGATGATTAGAGCAGGATATAAATTTTTCCAAATTTCAATGATATTTGTGTTGGTGGAGCTGAATTGAACTAA
Organism: Dasyornis broadbenti; assembly: GCA_013397935.1. Lineage (NCBI taxonomy): Eukaryota > Metazoa > Chordata > Aves > Passeriformes > Dasyornithidae > Dasyornis > Dasyornis broadbenti. The sequence continues at coordinate 45,814 of VZRN01000025.1, forward strand.
TCTATTAAAGGGAAAAGATCAGGAAAAAAATACATATTCACACAAAGATCCCTGCTTGCATCAAAGGCTGGTAAAGACTGGATGAGAAGCTGAAAGTAGTATCCATGTGCAATATCAGTTGAACATTTTTATACCTAGGAACTCCATCTGCCATCAGAGGAACCAGGTATTTTGTTTTCAGTTTCTGCAACCCGTGTTACCTTTGTTTGTCTGTCTCATACATTAGGTAGTGTGATGAAACACCTTATTCATGTCTTCATTACATACCAGTGTTTCCATCTACTGTGTCTTCTCACCTAAGCTTTTGCCTCAGCACACAGAGAGGATGAGGCTCCTCTAAACAGCAATAATTGAAAACATTTTCATCTTTGTTCTTTGTAGTGGCTCCTTCCATGTTTACTATATATTTTTGAAACCCTCTCCTAGAAACAAAATCATTAATTTTTCATGTTTTTTTTAGTGGAGCTTATTAGTAAAGACTTTTAGCTTTTCACAATGCTTTTGAAAGATAAATACTGTCAGCTGCATTTTACAGTTGCCAAACAAAAGCATGGAGCAAATAAAGCGAAAAGGAGAATAGTTTGGTGAGGTTTTTTCCAAGCATGTAACATGATGCGGTATTTTATGTGTTTGGAGTTCTTTTAACATCCACTGCAGCTGTGAATCTTCAGTTTCTCACCTTCCTGCCAAATTTCAAGTGTCTCCTCTAAGGACAAGGGCTTATGAAAGAAGAGGTCACCAGCATTTCTAACACAGACGAAACCTAGCCTCATTCAGAGAAACACTGTGAATGGTTAGAGAAAAAATGATCCACAAAACTTCAGTCTGAGGCAGTCATGGGACATATAACATTTCAGTCTGTATTACTAGGATTTGACAATTCACTTGCAAACAATAACATTTTACTGCAGTGTTTAGCAACCATAGTAACAGCTGATGCTTTCAGACAAAGAGCACTCTAAAAAAGTGCTGTGCATGATAACCTAAGGGTCGTGTAGGCTTCAATTTCAGTCCTGAAAAAAAGGCTTGTGCTGTGAATGCTTCTCTGTTCCTCACAAATAAAAAAATACTGCCTCTCAAACCTGTAACAAGATGGGGGTTTTATAGGAATATTCAGTTTTAGACCAGGTTTGGAAATCTCATTCCTTTAAATATTTTAGAATTTGTTTCATGAATTTCACATATTTCAGTGAGAAAACAGTGGGTCTAAATTCCTCCAAAATTTCATTTTCAGTCAGGACAAAATGAAATATTGTTTATATTAGGACTTTTATGTCTATTCTTATATCTTTGCATTTTCTGTACAATATTTTTCCAACATGATCTTCTTGAGCTGAAGAAGGGTCTCGTAGTTAAGGCATTCAAGTGGGATCTAGAGCACGTGAATTCATTTTCCATGCCTGCTTGGAAAATACTCCATGTGGAGGCTCTGCTCTGTCTCTGGTGCATTTTCCTCTCTGTCAGATGGCTACCACAGTCTAAAGGCTGCCAGCCTGCCACCTGGCAAATTCCTAACTAGCCGACACGGCTTTACTCTCGCCCTGTCACCTGTTCGTGGGGTAACTCAACCTGCCAGTTCCACGCCATCTCAGATGTGATGGGCTCAATGGACAAGTGCCTGCCAGGTGACCTGTTTGTGCATCACAGCTGCAATAGATCTCAAATGCATCAGATTTCTCTCTAATGCACAGAGCAAAATGCACATACACAGTCTCTCTGACACATCTCAGGCCACTGGAGATAAGCACAAGTGCCCTATTTGAAGTCTCTAGTAACTTTTGAAGGTGTCTGGATCTGTTTTTTTACTGTGCCTGAAGACAGCGAAACTCCTGATTCCAAGATGGGCCTCCTTGCTTCTAACAGAAATCAAATTAAATAGAAAAATCAGTTATCACTTTCAGGTTTAAATGTTCTCATGCTCTTGGAGACAAATTATTTGAAGAGGCAACAAGAATGTCTGTGTACCCATAAATGCTTGCACACTCAATATGCATTTAGTTACTGGGCCAAAGGAAATAGTGGAAGGTAGGAGTTTTGGTGATTTTAATCTCAGAATCATGGAATGGCTGGGGTTGGAAGGACCCTCTGGAGATCATCTCCTCCAATCCCCTACTAAAAGCAGGTTCACTTAGAGGAGGTTGCACAGGGTCATGTCCAGGTAGGTTTTGCATATCTCCAGAGAAGGAGACTTCACGACCTCTCCGGGCAACTTGCTTCAGTGCTCAGTCACCCTCACAGTAAAGAAGTTCTCCCTCATACTCAGGTTTGTGCCACTTGCCCCTTGTCCTTTCACTGGGCATCACTGAAAAGAGTCTGATGCACTTACCAAGGCGAGAACAAGAATGATGTTATTAAAGAAAAAAAGTGGTCTGTTTTAGTGATGCCTGAATTCCAGACTCTTAATATCAATGAGAATATTTTTATTAGTGACAAAAATAAAGGATTGTTTTGACAAAGTAAAAACTTATGCCCCTTACTCTTAAGTTGCATTCTTTTCTTTTTGCTAAAAATATCTCTTCAAAACCATTTTTAGAGCGATTATAAATAAATCTATAACACTTTCCTATGTACTGTACAGCTATATTACTCTAACTATTCTTGATATAACTATCAGGAAGTGAGTTAGCTGTTCACTCTTTTGTATTTAATGGATCCCAAGCCACATTTTTCTAAGATAATGGAAATGTGATGAGTATTCTGACAAAGTCTCTTTATATTAATCTTTCTTAATTTTTACATGAGAAATAATGACAAACATTTATACAATTTTACATCTGAACTAAGTAAATTAATTCAAGATTTCCACTTTAAATTTCTGCTTATGAAGCCATGAATATATTTCCTGTTCTCTTTATTTCTCCAAAGGGATGTCATACATTCTCTCACCATAAAAGCTGCAATCTAAAGACTGTTGATAGCAGTGTGATTGACAGTGTGATGCTATTTTATTGGCATATGGGGTTAAGAATATAACATGAAAGTGAATGGGTTTTGAGGATATTTGATTGTTTGATGTCCATCACTTAGAAGCACCAATCCTAATGTTAGCAATTATGGACTTTTTTTCTTTGCTGTTACACAAAACAGGTTTGCTTTCTCTTTCATTTATCCTAGCTGTATTCTGTCCCTTCACTGAAGTCATACTGATTTCAGTTTAAGTTAAGAACTAGGTTGAATTTGGTTTTGCCAGAATAAATTACCCTCAAGGGACATGACTGAAGTTCAGAGAAAAACAATATTGAAATACTGTCCTTCAATATGTGCTGGATCAGGCTCATCACAAACTTTAAATAGCTTCTCCACAGAAGTTTCTAGAGAGCCTTTGAAAGAGATTTTGGTGGAGTCTGATGAGCTCTACTGGAAAGACCTGGGACCTTTCACAGTCAGAAATCAAAAGATCTGAAGGGCAAGCCAAGAAAGGATGAGCATCTTATACTGAGGAAGAAGGACCAGATCATAGCCTTTTATTATTTTTATTATGAATGACTGTTGGACATGGCTTAGGAAACAGATAACAAAGTAAAAGGCTGTCAAAGGTTAGTTAGCATGAGTTACATGACAGCCGGTTGAACTTCATGGGAATTTAGAGGGGATTGTTACCTGCCTTTTGAGGGTGGTACCTTGCAAGGACTACAGTGTGCACGAGAAATATCATTCATGGCTGAAATGGCTGGGAAGCTCATAAAAAAGTTTTTGAATTTGTGTATTGATATAACAAAAGTAGGACTGGTGTAGAAAAAGTAATTGTGGATGAGTTTCTGTGGCCCAGAACAGGCCAGAGAAATGAAAGGCTAAGTAATTGGAAAAGGGATAATATAGTGCAAATTATGTAATCCTTCCAGGCAGCCCCATGCTTGATCTCTGCAGCTGAATTGGGACATGAAATGAAATGTGTTTTTCTTACAGTAGGACACACATCAAAGCCACTGCCATAGTCAGGAGTAGGGTGGGCACAAGATGCTTTCTCTTGTGTTTAGGGAGTTACCCAGTGAGCAGACTGAGCTGTCAGTGCCCATCCCTTATTTGGTGGCATCAACATCTACTCAGCGCTTCCTATCATTAATATTGAAATAGATTACGTTCACACAGTGAAATATTTATTGAAGACTTTGACCAAAATTCAGACTGCAAAGCTCAAGGTTCTGCACGCATCCAGGGATTTCCATGGTCAATGACGCCACCAGTCACTGTTTGAATAAACACTTCTTGGGTGTCTTATGCCTTGGTCTATCCTGGTCAAGCTATAGCTCATCACAGAGTGTTACATAGTACTTAAGGATGAAATTTGTATATTTTTTTATAAATTCAGCCTACAATGCCAAGCAACTATGTCTATATCTTGGCCTTTTAAAAGATGGCTGCCCAATAAGACATGCCCTTCTGAGTTTATGTGTAAATATTGGAAGATCCACTGTTCTGCAGCCAAGTATTTTTAGATATTTGCGAAAATAATCCTGAAATCATGACTCTACAGTTTTTTAGTTCCTTTGGAAGCACCTTGTCATCCAGTAGAGGGAGTACATGCTACCTTGAAAATTACTAAAGACCAGTTGAATAATATTGGTTGAATAATTTAATGTACAATTCTTATCTTTCAAATAAATTATTCAGAAAATATATTTTTCCATTATTCACCAGTGTCTAGTGCTCCTGAAATAATTCACACTTACATTAATCACAAATTTTACTGAGTGAATTCAATTATTATTTAAAATAAAACATCCATGCCCAGAATTGTGCAAACCACAGAAAATGATGTTGAAGGCAAATAAAGACATCATCAGTTAACTATTCAGATCACTTGTTTGATGCCATAGAATATGAGCCACTAGATATTCATTTTAATGATGGGAGAGTGGATCAAGGCAAACATAATATGAAAATATTTGCCAAAAATGTAAAAAATGGAGACGAGCACTATGATAGCTGCTTTCTAACATTGACAGAGACCAACCACCCTTAGGCAGTATTAGAAAAGATACTCTACATGTTAAGATCAAGAGAATGGCATGGTTTGTCAGTGAATACAAAATGACACTTTTAAAAAAAATTGACAAGTAAATTATGTTGGTGTTAGGAAGGAAAAAAGTTTCATTTTTTTGTATTTAGAAATTAATCAAATTAGTAAAGGTTTTGTGTCAGATTTTCATAAAGCCTTAGGCTTGGAGTGTTACTGCAATGAGAGCTGGATATTAATCCCATTAAGTAAGGGAAAAAGAACTGCAAAACAGGGTAAAATTATATCCCTTGACAGCTTTTTCCTCAGATTGTAATATGGCAGAAGGAGGTTATTTTGCAATGAATCGTAGAATCATTTAGGTTGGAAAAGCTCCCCAAGACCATTGAGTCCAACTGTTAATCAGCACTGCCAAGTCCACTGCTAACTATGTCCCTAAGTGCCACACTGAGGAATGGCGTGAGCCTCATCCCAAACCAAAGGCTTATTCCTCTAGAATCTCTGAAAGGAAACCATTTTCTTTGAGGATGCTTAATTTTCAGTGTAAGTTTTGTCAGCAATAGTAGACAATCCCAGGGACCAAAATCTACTTCCATAACAACAGGTCTATATCAGTATTTTGCACATTAGGAAAGTTAGTTTACACTTATTTACATTTTGTTTTACATTATGGCAGAGTTAGTGCTATAACTGATCAACTTATTTTAGGATTTTATAGATACTTTTAATCACTAATCTGTGTGTCGTGACTTGTGCTTGTTTTTCACTGGGAGAACAAAATCAAAAGGGAGTTGCTGTTGAAGTAGAAGGTTCAACAGAGACCACGCAGGCAAAAAAAAAGCTGGATGATTTCTTTTTTGATTTTGCATATATTAATGTTGTGGATTTATGTTATTTTATACTCTGGCTGAGTTAAATGTGAGTATTAACTCTGTTCAATTTAAATTTGCAAACATGTTTTAGGTGTTCTCACTTAAAACTCCAAGTTACACGAGGAACAGATTTTAGGCTACATAAAGATTTGTTGCTAAAAAACAAGCCTAGTCTTACTTTTTACCTGTGCCTAATGAAATCCTGCCCACCTCTGATCTTAATATGTTACCTATACTACATCTGTCATTAAACTCCAAATTTTAATATTGGCATGACCTGCTTTCCTATTTAAGTTACATTAGGAAAAGGTTAAGAAACAGAGTATTTCTGTGCAGTAAGCTGTGCAGGCAGCTTTTGTTGTACAACATCCTTGCCTGCCCCTACACTTCACGTGCTGGGGTTCCACTTTTGCAGGATAACACCCTGGTGCTTGATCTTGCAGCCCTTCCTCCAGCCAGTATCAATGTGAGGGTGGTGAGACCAGGCTCAGACAGCACAAGCACAAGACACCATCCTGAGAAAGGCTTAGGGAAGGGTCGACACGCTTGGTGCATTCCAGCTGCAGTGACCTTGGTAGGGGTGGCATGGGACGATGAACCAAAGCTTTGTATTTCAGCCTATTGCACACTGCCCCCTCCCTTACAAAATCAAAGGGAGAGATTTGTATTCTAAATGAAACAGTGACCTTTGATCTTGCTTTTTAATTAAGCACCTAGCTAGAAGGTTTCACAGGCCATGTTATTACCTGTGGGTTTATTATTAGATATTAAGATAAAGGATTAGGAGTATATGGTCCTGGCCCTTTATCTTTTCTCACAATGCCTTAAAGCTTGCTTTCTGTCTGTAATTTTAAATATTTTATGCCAGTGATAAAATACAAATTAAGAAAATAATGGCTTAACCTTATAAAGAGGTTGGGCTAACTGGTATCAGTGTGGTTTCTCTGAAGTTGGTAAGTTGAATTTGCCCTGTGGTATCTCAAAGGAATAAGCATATTAGAAAAGGGTTGGTCATTGACAAAAAGTGAAGCTAAACTAAATGAGACACCAAGGCTGACTCTAAACTGCCAAGCTCCTTCCCACACATGGAAGCTTTGAAGCAGAATGTAAAGACTAAGTGAAGCCATAACTACATCTTGTTTAACTTGGCCCTTTAAACAGCTAACCCTTTAACTTGCTTTTCTTTTTCATGTGTCTGTATACAGTATAATCAACAAATCACTAAAAAAACAAATCTATATTTTATGCTTCCACTTTGCTGAATATTACACATGTACTTAAACATATGTTTAATGGCTTTAAGGAATTAGGAATTATCTCCTTTTTCTTCAAAATGTCTTTCTTTTTTCTCTTGAAAAGGTGGTTAAAGTCATGTACTATATGCCCTTGTGGGAAAGAATTAATCTTGGACTGGAATGTATAGGCATCATTGTCCTAATAGGATTTAAGCCATTTTTTCTCCTTGCTTTTCAGTATTCACAGTGGCTGGGAAGAAATGGGTTTGCATGGTGGTTTCCCATATTAGTTTCTGTTAGAAAGATGCTCTAATGGCCATTTAGTTCATGGTGATTACACAAAGTGCTGAAAATAGGATTAGTACTTTTAACTACCTTTTAAAAGATAACTGACTCTCTTCATGTTTTGGTGCTGGGTATTCTATTCTTTTCTTTCTTTGTATCCTACATTAAACCTCTGTAAATCAAAAATAAACAGACTTGTTACTTGAAGTCTCTGACTTCTTTGGTTCCAGTCACTGTTTGCACTGTAACTATCTGAATCTGGATGTTTTGAAATAGTGTTAGAAAGGTGCTGGAGGAGGAGAGTAAGATGAGAAATTAGCATTCAGGAAAAATAACTGGATATTCTGCACACAGCTGTATAGAAATCTCTTTAGGAGAGAGTGGTGTGATGGGTAAGTACTCTGGTTACTGAGAGCTTGTCCCACTGATGGTGCTCTCATTCACTCTGTACCAGTTAGTTCTTCTCCTTTCCCAGGGTTATAAGAGCTGTTTCTCTCGCTCAGCTGAAGCATCTGCAGCATGAGATCTGCCTATAACCTGAATACTGCTGATAGCAGAGTCCCAAAAGATAATGAAATTACTTCACAGCATTCCTACCCTGAAGTCTCTTTTCACTGAAAGCAATCTAAAAAATCCACTCATCACTTCACACTCTGGACCCCCCTCTTTGGAGATTCAACATATTTTTTCCCCAAGAAAAATTTAGAACAGGCTTGAGGGCCACAGTATCAAGAACAGCCTCTGATACTACAGTTTTCCTCCTGAAATATGATAGTTGCAGTATACACAGATTATATAAACTTGCATGACCTATATATAAACCAATTCAGAAGGTCAGAAAATATATTTCTTTTCTTACCCACCATTTCTTTACCATCAGTGTGGCCACATCACTGTGGCTCAGTGTGTGCAGAGGTGAGAAGAGCCAGTGAATTAATTTTATTCTGAGAGGATTTTAAAAGCGTGAGAGTTTTAGAAGTCCTCCCTCATTCTGATTACTCCTGCTGACTTCATTAGCTTTTCACCCTGGTAAGTCACAGGTCAATCTCATATTGAAAACTTGCTCCCGCACTGTTAAGTAATGTCCTTGGTGAGAAACTGCAATTAATAAATAGCAAACAGTAATATGTGAAAGACAATGCATATCCTGAAAGAACAGAGCCTGAATTTTGTAAGCAGCTGAACAATATATTTCCAGTTTCTAGAGGAGAAACTAAGACAGATCCTCTCCATCCCATATAACAGTATATTGCTCCACAAATTTATTGCAAGTAGTTGTCTTTTCCCCCTCTGTAAACAATTCAGATAGATGTGAACAACTTCCAAATAACAACATAAGTTTAATTAATCTGTCTCAAGTGACATAACATGTCTCTAATTCCAGCTACAGAAGCAAGGAAGTCTGCTACATTGTGTAGTATTATACTTTATAGCCATGCAAACCATGTTAGTAGTACAGCATTTTGAAAGAGGAATATATGTGGCAATCGTGGCAAGACTTTCAGCATCCATGTCCCTTCTACACGGTGTAAAATTCTGCACTTTTTTTGTGAGAGGTCTTGGTAGGAAACTACAAATTCTTGGAAGGGAGTAGATTACGGTACCTTTTCTAGGTGAAAAATTCTTTTTGAGGCTAAAAGGCAGCATTTTCTGTCTTTGCCTTTTCATTTTTTTGTCTGCTATGAATGTAAAATGAGACCTGAAAGAGAAAAGTGAAGTTGTTGATTCACTGAAATGCTGAGTCTCCTCTCTGAAAAATTAAGCAATTTTTAATATAAATTTTACCTCTTTACTAGTCTGTGTAGTATAGTCTGGCATTTGACAATATAATTGTTTCAATGAAAAACCATCAAATCTGGATTAGAAGCGAAATCACATTAGTCTAGTGGAGACATTTTTCAATAAACTCAATGAGTGACACTGCCCCATTGCATTTCTACCATAAAGAAATGTCACACAAACAAAGGTTCTGTAGTTAGCAAAGCAGAAACTCTAACCTGCTATGAAACCAATGGCCAACCTAACCCACCTCTTTTCAGAGAAACTTGGAGCCAGACAAGTAGACCTTCGGAATGTGTGATAGCCCTCCCAGTTCCAAACCTGGTTTTTAGAAAAGTTGTGTCAATGTTTGTGTGGTATGCTCAACCAAGAACCTGAACCTGTTCTCCAGCCCTAGACACAATACAGGCTTCTTAAATTTCTATACAATTTCAGGGTCTGCCTATGGAGATAATAATACTAACTCTTTAGAAACATCTTACCAAAGGACTTGGGAGTAAGGTCAAGTCATGGCATGTGGTATCTATCATCTATAAAGCTGACCATAATGTTTTAATGTAAAAAGCTTTTCAAACAATTTAAAAATATTGAGATCTAGGAGTGGAATAGAGCCTGAGGACATGATAGTTTCACTTTTAAAAGCCAAACAAGACATTTAAAAAGTAAACTCTCCATTTAGCCATTTCTATACAGGAGCCCCAAAACTATTTATCAGCAAGAGATGACAAAAACAACTAAAAAGAATATATACAACCCTCCACACTGAACAGATGTTTTACCACTTACATGCTGCAGTCCTGAAATTTTTAGAATTACTCAGACGCTGCAGAAGCTGAGAGGCCTCACTGTTTATTGCTCCTAGTGGATATAAAATCAAATAATGATTTGTTTGTCATTTAATTTTATGGAAAGTTTTACACCGTCTAGCCCAGAACAACTGTGTTGCTCTTTCAAATGAGACATAAAACTTCAGGTTTTAACCACTTCTGTTCATTAATATCTCTTGAGGATGTGAGGTTGTTTTCTTCTTTCTTGAAGCCTGTCGGGATGGTGTTTTATTTAGTCTTTTTTTTTTTTTTTTTTTTTTTTTAGTTGTGAATNTTTTTTTTTGAGATTAGGAATATTAGCATCTTGGCTAAATTACTGCTCTAGTAATTATATTCATCTTATCTTCATATCCTCCTGCAGCTTCAATGGAATATGATTTGTTCCTCTCCTGATGTGTTGTGTAATGCTGATTTGAGCTATTAAATGATTTACTTAAGTGTGTCTATGTTTAGGCAACATGTAGCCTAAATTTGCTTATTTGACACTCTCTGTACCTTTTGTTTCTCACTCTTCAGGCTTGAGTGGGGCCAGAGCCATTCAAAGGATGGGTGTGGAGGGCATTGGCCTCCTCCTCTAGTGTAAGCAGCACCTTCCTTGAGCAAAGCCTTAAGAACGAGCATTACTTTGCCTTTTGCGAAGGAACAAATTTTATTTCTCAAACCGTATACTCTCCACAGGTTTTGGAAAGAACCACAGGGCGAATGAAAACTGAGGGCAAAAGCTGATGGAAAATTGCCATAGGATAATCCTCAGCTCACTGATATTTCCTGTGCTGCACACTAGTTTTCAGTTTCCTTCCTTCCTAGAAAGGGTATGGGAAAGGTCTTTCAAAACCCTTGGTTCAGTCTAAAGGACTGAAGTGAAAAATTTACGTTCAGTTTCTGTGAGAGTAAAGCACCTAAACCCACAGGTCCCTTGGAAACCCTAGCTATTGAATATAATAGCAGGGAGCAGAGCCAGAGGCTCCATGTGGTCCTCTGGGAACTAAACTATTGCCAAACCTTTTTATGTGTAAAACACTCAGATACTGCAATGACAGGAGCAATACAAAACCTTGAGTAGACAGATAATAAACCGTGATTAAATATAAACTACTGTCCTTTCTTTCCCAAAATAAATGGTGCTGACTTTACCAGTTTTGAAGGATGCTCTTTGGCTCTGCTCTTGGGGCAATGGAAGCTGATGATATGACAAACAATACAAGTAAAAATAAGGCGACATTGCACAGTTTAGTGAGACTCTGCTATGAGAGATAACTTGGCATTTGCAGAGAAGTCAGCCCTACCTAATCTGTGAATTATTGTTCATATAAAGTTAAGCTACAGGCAAGGAGAGACTGTTTTGGGGCTGTGACTAAGGTCATTCTCACTAAGAAAGTGGCCAAACCACTTCTGCCCTTCATTTAGGGTGAAACGATCACCAGGAACAACCTACCACTGCTGTATCTCAGGCCTTAAAAGTGTCATGAGTTAGAACAAACCACAAATATATGCAAACAGTTTTTATGATTGACTGGAAGGATGTGCAGCTGAAACAGTGGTGTATTCTGTGCATGGGTACAGCTATTTTTTCTAAGTTACTCTGTTTAGATGAATTTTAATGATACAAATTTGATTAACACACAAGTGTTGATTTCTCTACCGGCAGTTTTAGTTTTCTCAATTGTAATTTGCAGGGGTGACCAGTTCATTGTGAATCTATAAATACATGCTTATAGAGCTGATAAAAGAGAGGGAAAGTAATGTAGTCATATCTGGTCAGCTTTATCTTCAGAATTATATTTTTTGCAATATTATATGTAGTATTATTGGGCAATATAAGGCAATTTTGTCTTAAAGCAAATGGCAGGACAATGGTTAGCTATACAGTATTATTTCATTTGACTTGGCTGGCTTTTGATAAAATCATTAACCTCTGTGTTAGAAGGATAATAATGTAAGACAATATTCCTGGTAAATTAAATGTTATTGATATTGGAGTGCAAATAAAAAAGTTAAAGCACAGCCATCATTCATCTACCCTGCAAGTAAAAGCAAAATAAAACATGTTTCATGTTAGTATAATTTGGATAAGTTATGAGCAACTGTCTGCAAGTGAATGATCCAGAGTTCTTTGAACTTTGTCCTAGGAATGAGGGTCATAAACTCTCAGACAGTGTGTGGGACTCTAAACCAACAACCACTGAATGGAAACAGGATTGAGTGAGAGTCTTTGTTAGAGAATGATGTGAACAAATATTGCCAATTCTTTGTCCAATAAGGTCCAGTGTGCTTTTCAGCAAAAGCAGGAATGTGAAGGAGTGGGTGGGAACACCATGCCATTGGGTGTCTGATGGGATTCTCGGTTAGTTCAACGGAGGCACTGGGAAGTTAGAAGGGCTCCTGAGAACTGTAGCAGTGATTTAAAAATCTGAGAGCAAAAAATTCCAGCAACTAATTTAGTTTAGTTTATAAAAAACAAGGCTCCTGGCAAGCTGAACAGAATGTCTAATGGATATGCAGGGATGATAATTAGCTCTTTAACTTGAGAAGCAATATTGGAACTAAAACAAAGTTCTGGAAGATAAAGTGAATGTTAGTGCTGAATATTTTCTATAAAATATATTTAAATTAAATAAATTAGGACTGTTGTATAGCATATGTTAAACAGACCATCCTGGCACAGATACCCCTTCTGGCTCAATTAAGCAATTAACAATCTCAGAAATCAAGAGAAATATCCCAGCAGCAAGTGGTAGGGTCCCACATGCATTCCCCTCCTCTCCTGGGAGCCCCTAACTACTCAAAGAGTTTCAGAGCTGGTGTTAAAATCTGGCTCTCAATACTTTGACACTGTCAGTGTAGAGCAAGTCCTTGTTCTTATGCATGATCAGTTCAGAAAGTAAATCCCGCTGTTCCTGCCACTTTGGTTAATAGCCTTAGTCCCTGAAGCAGAAAATATGTGAGCACAGACAGATTTACCTGTACTCACACAGGAGCCACTTTCAAATTTGTTAAGATGCAGATAGGAGATGAGTAGGGTGCTCAAAAGCAGATTTCAACCTAAACACATCACTCAAAGTGCTGTTTTGAACTTGGCCCTTGAGATAGTGAGAGTAAGCAGTCAGATAAAACTCTTCTGCTCAACCTCCTGGCTGAATTGATTTTCCCCAGAAAACATTTGTGGAACAAACACTACTGGAGATATCAGTATATGTGCTTGGCTGGGCAGGTTTGGGGTTTTTTTTAAGTATTGGCTGTTTAAGGAGGGTTTGCATTTATTAACCTGCCAGAGAAAATTTTCGATGTCTTGGGAGTATCTTTAGGGCATTGCACAAAGATGCTGGCATGGCAACCACCCATCCAGCCTCCAAAAACCTCAGCTAGAGCAGTAGTGATTTCTCAGAAGGTCAATTAAGTAAGGTGGGTTCAGATTTTGGCAGTCATCCTCTACTGAATAGCTAAAAGTGCATGGAAGTCTTCTGCACTGGCATGGCTTTTGTGTGTTAAAAGAAAACAAATAATTCTGCGAGCAAGAGTTTTGGCCAATCTACTCTCTGTAATAAATTAACAGCATTTTCTCAGTGTTACACTGAATCTATATGATCTTAATAAATAATTCAAAATTATTTTCAATAATATCCTTAAAATGAATAAATCTGTGGCATCTGAGAAATGAAGTGAGCTACTTACTGTATGCACTAAATACTTGAGATTTATCTGGGTGTTTTGTTTGGTGACTTTAAAACTCACTGGCTATGAATTTTATGGTATTACCTGAAACGTGTTTTCTATCAATACAGCAGGATCAGATAATCACTGAGAGTTTGCTACTAAAATGAAACACATCAGTTGTTGTATTTTTAAGGACCATATATATATAATGCCCCTAAGCAGGGAAGTAACTGTAGCCAAGTCCAAGAAGGACTTTGATGTCAGATACGGAACTTAGGCAGAATTGAGGTATCTAGACAGAAAAGTGTAACCTTGAAAATCTATGTTAAGCTTCTGTTACACTCACGGGGTGTTAAAAATCCCTCAGAAGCTCATTATTTTAATTTTCAATGTATCTGGTCTTGAATAATGCACTACTTAGAATTGCTGCAGTAACAGACTTCATCCACAAGTTAATTAACATTTTGGTGTGTCATTCATTCCTGCATCTGACCATTGTCCTTAAGCTGAGTTCCCTTGCCTAAATCCTTAGAGGGGCCTTAAGACAGTAGATGAGGCTGACCAGACTAGAAGTGGTGATTACCCTTTCTATTTGAATATGACCACTGGTATCCTTTTTCTTTTTTTGCTATCTTAATGGTCACAGTAATCTTGCAAAAAAAGTTGTCAATCCAGGCCCTACTCTCTTCTCAGTCTCTCTAAGAGGCTGAAGGCCAGGAAGAAGCAAGGGTTTGTTGGTGACTCAACAGTCCCAGATCATCAAACTTTAGTCTTTTGGCAATGGATATGCTCCACTAATCCTACTGTAACAGGAGCACAAGACAGAGAAGAATTCAGGATTGGCTGGGAGATATAAAGAGCAAGAACAGTCTTAATTTTTTTCCTGGAGGGTATGGATATTCACCTGAATTGTGTCCTCCACAGGCATTACAGAGTACTCATGAACTCTAAGGAAGTGTGGATCATAACCTTAAGTATTAAGCATGACAGCACCTAAATATTAAACGCTTTGGTCTTTAATTCTTTCACAATCATCAGGTACAGGTATATGTTCAAGGCACTCAGTGAGGGGTTCCTGGTGTAACACTGCAGTCCAGGTTAGTGTTGTGCAAGGGATATGCAGATGATGGTGCAATGTTCAAGTTCCACCCACTGCTCTATTCAGATTATGAAATGTGAGGCTTTCACTAGGTTTCTACCTTACCTGTGGACTCTCCCATTAGTTACTCCAAAATATAATAATTTCACACAGGTATTCATTCCAATTTTTAAAAGTAAAGCCAACAATTAGAAATAACTTAGACTGCTCTTTACATTTCCAAAGTGCTGAACAAATATTAATTCAGTTTCTTCATGAAACCTTAGGCTCCCTGTGATACTAATAGGCTGGCTGAGTCATACCTTCATATTCATAAGCCATAGTTTTTTTCCCAGAATGCTTCAGAATTTACACAAATTGATTTTACAGCCATTTGTTTAAAAGAACTACATTTCCAAAATACAGGTTTACACTATTGTACTTACTGTATGAAATAAAATTTGCTACATAAAACTGACAAGATATTTTTTATTTTTACAAAAGGTTGGAACATCTTTGAAAAATAGTTTTTACATTCAATTTCTTTAAGTGCTGAAAATGTATCTTAGCATATTTTTGAACAGACATGAAAAAAGTTCAATTCAATTTAAAAAGGTTTTGGAACCTTATAAAATACACCAACCCTATGTTAAAAATCCCCCAAAACACACAACTTAGAAAAACCAGAAACCTTGCCAGTGTCTTGTTGTAACCTTTCATTTCAATTGATAACCAGAAGAGCAAAAATATGTGCTTTAAAGATGGCAAATTTCCTCGAACAAATGTCTTACAATACATTTCTTTTTATCCTGAAATGTGTGAAAACAGTAGGTGTGATTTATAAATATGAAAGTATGACTCGGACAATCTAGTAGTGTTGCAAGGTGCCTGGGGTTTTACCAAAAAATGAGACTGACTTATTTAATCCTTTTCCAGTTCAAGGCCAACTTCAGCTCTCAGATATGCAGTGTATACAAACAGTTACATGACCTGAAATCCCCAATAACTATGTTTTTGTATAGAAGCATGGTGGTCAGATTTTCAAGCTCTATTGTAATCTATCCATTAAGCTCTTGAGACTAGAATCTAGCACTTTGGGAAAGCTGCTTTTAAAATAAAACATGTCAATTGTTTTCTTGGTTTTGCAATAACACAACTGCTGGCTTTCAGAACAAGAAGTGCATAGCACCTGCTCTGATAGCGCTAAATGACTGCTCTATACCACATCAGAATGGTTTTATTAAAGAGCAATTCAAAAGGATATAAAATTGTGCACCTCACTTGCACCCTCTTGCACATGGAATTTAAAGTGCTTCCCCCCACCCAAAAAGCTGTTAAATGTTCATTGCCATGGGTGGCGGGAAAGTCTGTGAATTCAGTTCTGCACTCAAAGCTATTAATGTATTTTATTCAATGGCTTTTTAAAATGAAATTCATAAACAGTGTCTAGTACCCAAGATTATTTCTCATCCTTCTAGTGCAGTGCCTTAATCAGAGTTATGAGATAATCAAGTTCCTTCTTATTTATATTTAATCTGATCTTATTTGTCTTGTATTTGTTGTTGCCAGGGTGTCCTACTTCATCAGGACAGATGGACAGAGGTCCCATTGGCACTGTGTTTCATTCGGCTAAAGCTGTCTCCTGGGTATGGGAGTACTTCCAAGAAGACTGGGTGAATATGTTAAATCTGCCTCATGATCCATCTGTCTCGGTGCTTTCCCCAGCATCTGTCTGTCTGGGTAATGACTTTTTCCTCTATTTACGTTCAATTTGCTGGAAGTTTGAAGGAACAAACCCTCCCAGCCATTGCTTTTCTCCCTTCCAACCACTGCTTCTTTCCACAATAACATAACTCCAGAAGGAATGGGATGAATCACAATCTCGTGATTCTTAACCTTTAGGTGTGTTGAAGCTTAATGGGATTCACAGCTCTCAAACGACAGCCCTAGGCTCCAAGAATGATGGATTGGTTAAATATGCATCTAAAAGTTAATCTGCTAAGTCAGATTGCCAAAAGGTCACACATTGTACAGGAGGAAAAATGTGTGCCCTAAATGTAGGTCCCTTAGCCTGGGTTGAGTGGTGCAGCTTCCCCCTGCTCACCCCTGGGCCTGCTCCTCCAGTTAGATGCTTAATGCCTTTCTTTTTCAGAAGCTACCATTAAGTTTGGAATACAGGAAAAGTAGTCCCATGTCCCTTTTTACTCAGTAAAAGTTAGCCAGTTAAATTATTCACAGAGGATGAAGGAAACCTGCCTTCTTCCCAAGGAAAGTGAAACCACATCTCCCATCTACCACTGGGAAATGCCCAAACCTGACAACTTAAGGAAATCTGTGGATGGAGGTATTCTCAGTCCTTTGCATTTGAACTGTCCCAGATTGCACAGGTTTAATGAAATATCCATTGAGAGAGATAAAAAAAAAAAAAAAAAAAAAAAAGTCATAGACTTATATTCAAGTTACAGCTTTCTTGGTAGGACATTCACCTTAAAGGAATGAATCTCTGTTCCCAAATATATGCAATGTAAATTAGGGAAACTGTCCTTTGAAGTAGAGCCTAGCAGTCTAGTTTTCTTTATCCTGGGTGAAGGCCTTCACTATTAGCCCAGAAGCTGCTCTCTCCACATGCCTGACCAAGTTAATTCTACT
This sequence comes from Dasyornis broadbenti, assembly GCA_013397935.1. NCBI lineage: Eukaryota > Metazoa > Chordata > Aves > Passeriformes > Dasyornithidae > Dasyornis > Dasyornis broadbenti. The sequence goes on from VZRN01000025.1 coordinate 63,150, forward strand.
TTTTTATTCCCACCCAAAAATAAAAGCTTCAGAAAGAAGTTTAGGGAGTTTACCTGCAAATTCCATTTGCCAGAGTGATTTTTCAAAAGCAGTTTGTTGGCTTGGGAGCCTCAATTCCACTCGGTTTGCTAATTAGAAACTATTTCTAGAGTGGGTTGAATTGAGGGAGTGTTACCATTCCCAGGAATAAAACAGAGTTGACAGCTGCTAGGATTTCCAAAGGATGGGCCCTCAATGAAATGTTTATGATTAAGCCTCCAGAACATTGTGTGAAGAAGAGATGTGTCACAAGGCATGACACAGTTGGCAGGTGTAGGGGCTCTGTACGAGCTTGTAGCACACAATGGCAACCCAAGTCCAACCCAAGCTGAGGTGAAGAGCAGAGGAACGCTGTGACTCACAGGGATCACACGAACAGCCCTGCCACAAACCCCGTTGCTGGGAGCAGTGCGTTTGTGGAGTTACTGTGTCCCTCTCCTCTGCCCCAAGGCTTTTCAAAGAGCACCTCAGATGTGCTACTGTCAGCTACAGAAGTGTTGGACACTGTCATAGGTGAAACATCCACAGAACACACAGATTTAAAAGATTGTGGAACTTGCTGAGAAGAGGCAACAACACAGAATGGAAATCAATATATTAATCACACAATATTTATGGAACATTTGACAATAGGTGGGAGGCCAGTAGTGTAACTGTCATGTTTTACATTTGTCAAGATTTATCTTGCTGTTACTTGTCAGTCTGCTACAGCTATCTAATACCTGAATTGGGAGCTGTTTGAGCCAACATTTTGCTCCTCATTTCAGGCAACACAATGATCCACCTCAGACCTTGCCACCGTACTGGTTCCATCAGACCAATTGTTCCCAAACTAAGGATCATAATCCTTACAGGCTTGTTCACCTACTATTGATACTTGTATCTGGAGCTGCTTGAAAACATTTGATCTACAAGAGGTTCAGAAATAGAAAATGGTTGATAGTTTCTGCGTTGGATATATCATCTACTCTGGAGATGTATTCTATTGACATTTTCTTTTCAGCATTCATTATTGCATGTCTTTCTTTTCTCTTCAATACTTCCTTTTTTTAACAACAGAATACCAGAGTAGTCCAAAATCTCTTATATTTCATTGGTTATCAAACAATGGTTATATTAGAAGACATCTGCTTAGGCCCCATTTCCAGCTCCCTTTTCATGTAGCCATCTTCAATATTCCTTGAAGCACAAAAAATCTTCCCTACTGATTTTGTCTTTTTAAAACATTTCTGCTATGGAAGCTTTCTATTAATGCCAATAAAAACAACTTAGGTTTGAGGGACCAACTGCAGTGTCTAGAAAACTGACTCTGAGAGGAATGTGCACTCGAAAAATGTCTTGAATGAATCTATTATGCTAACATATGTTAAAACTGCCAGTGCTGCAAAGAAAACTCTTTACATTTTCTTCTCTCCTTTAGAGGATTAAAAAGGATAAAATTTTATTCTAATAAAGTGTGGTGTGTTTGCAGCTGCAAGTGGGATAGAATCAAGATACATTAAGTAAAATAGACATTAAAGTGCAATGTAACAGATGGGTACAAAAGTGAATTTTTATCATGACAATCCATTAATGTTTTGCAGCCAGGCAGAGAAAAACAGTGACCTGGAACAAATCAAGAAGAATGATGCTTGACTTATGCTTCCTTCTGCAAAGTATGACCCATATACATAGTTTTTAATTAGAAATGTATTTTCTTTACAGGATGGTGAGCTAATTTCTGTTCATTTTTATAATTCATTAAATACCCAGGTTAAATTACAAATAAATGGGGAAAGAATGGGCTGGCCTTTGGACTAGCTACAAAAAAAAGCCGTGTGAAATAAAGAAATCCATCAGCATGTAGCTGTGTGCTGAATAGTTGCATAAGCCACCGTTATCCTCAGACAACCTTGACTAAATCTTGCCATCAATATTTAAAATAAGTCTAGCACAAGCCATGTTTTTAAAATCCTAAGCGAGTCATCTAGAAGACTGAATTTTTTTGTCCCATAAATGACCTCTGGAAGAAAAAACACATGCACAGCACTTTCTTCCACAAGTGGAAAGATCACCACATATAAGACCGGCAAGCAGTGCACAGGAAAATACATTAAAAGCACTTTAAGGGAACTTCTGAATGAATGCAGCAGTGCTGTCTGGAAGGATGAGTCCATGGGGCCAGGTCCCTCTCCAATTTTGAAAAGAACGTGCCCCTGCTAATTACTGTGTCTGACAGTGGACACAAAAATGACTGCATATGTGCTTCTTTTGGTGGATCTGCTCAAGTGCAATGTCCCAGGCAGTAAGACCAAGCTCTGCAGGATGCCTTTGGTGGGGTGTAACACCCTATTGTGTAAAAGCAAACCTCAAAGCTGGCTCCACACTTTAGCACAAGCCCTTATGTTGGATTGCTTAGATCAGAAGATTGAACACCAAATCAAATGTGCAACACCAGCAGCCTCTCCGTTGCGCATGCTGTGATTGTGCTCTCACACACAGTCACACTGTGCATGAACACACGGGCACTGTGCTCAGAACAGTTCAAGACTGAGCAGAAAAGCACCATGGATGTCCAGAGCCTTTGAAAACCCGCAACAGCAACGGCAATCGTTCATTGATTTATACCTGTGAAGTCGGAGAGGATTCACAGAATCACAGAACGGTTAGGGGTGGAAGGGACCTCGGGAGATCACCCAGTCCAACCCACCTGCCAAGGCAGGGTCACCTAAAGCAGGTCACACAGGATTCTGCAATTGTGTTTTCATCAATAGTTGAAATGCAAGTTTCCACGTCTCGGTGTCAGTCTACTGCAAATGTGGCTGAAACAAACTGATACATATGACCCATTTTGTCACTCAGATGGTTTGAAAAATTTTGACACTTAAATATAGGCTTGTAAAAGTTCTTGTTTTGGGCTGAAGGTGCTCCTGCATTTTTGCCAAGAATGTGGATACCCAAAAAAAACCATTTAAAATTTCAGCAATTTCTGTCCCTAAAGCTTTGAAATATCAACTAGTAGTGTCTTACCAGCAGATAGCTGGAGCAGGTAAGTCTTACATATACTGAAACAATCAAATATTGATCTGGACTCATGTTTAAGCAACACCCAGCTACTGGTTAAAGAAAGGCAGATGAGAAGTTTGCTTCTTCAGTGAGATTGACTGCAGAAATATCCTTTAATCATGTGAACCTAAGATATGCAGGGTTTAGTTGACCTTCACCCTTGTGCACTACTGTGTCTGAAAAAAACAGGTTCCTCTAATTATCAGCAAAGTGAATATATTACCATTTAATCATAATTCCCTTGAAATGGCAACTTTGATTTCATGGTAGTGTTTACTGTTCTAGACTCACTAGTTGTGTCAGAAATGCAAGCTCTGGTGAGCAAACCCTCTAAGCTTCACTGGAAAAAGCTTTTGAACTCACTGCTTCTTGCTCAAGAGGATGAAAAACAAACCTTAAAGCTGCCAATATTTATGTTTTGGGGAAACCAATTGAAAAAGAGAAAGAGATTTTCTGAGCTCAGAACAAAAATAGCATTAAAAAAGCTTATTTTGTTTTCTTCCTTTGAAAATTCCTTTTTCATTTTAATTAAGCTCTCACAGGATTCATGGTGTTGGAGAGTTTTCAAAGAAACAGAGAACTTGCTTGCCAGGTTTTTTTTTGTCTTTTTTTCCCCTTCTGCTAACTCACATAGCTCTACTTGTTGCAAATATTTATTTGCTCTGAGAAAAGCAACTGAAGCAGAGGAATTGCTGGGAGTGTTCAGGAAACCTAAATGATATTAATAACAACTTCTACATATTATAGAGAGAAATGTACATAAGATTTTTCTGTTGTAGAAAAACTGATCCAAACTGGAAAAAAATTACTCTAATTTTAACTTTGTGTTATTTTACAGTTGTACACCAGGGTCACAGAAGCTTGGAATTTTTTCACTAGGAGTAGAAAGATATAGCTGTTGCAACAACACATTGATTTGCAGTAAATTCTATGTAGTTTTGGCCTCAATTCCACAAACATCAAGCTGGTCATTTCAGATATGTGTTTCCTGAGGGGCTGACAAAGACTTTATCTCTTTCCCAATAGCTCTGGCAGCTACTGCCTTGCCCTGGATAGGATCATGACTTTTCTCTACATTTGGGAATTGGATACTGAATGCGTCCAGAGAGGCTGAGCGTTGCTGCGCAGCAGCTGCAGGGCTGGGATTTCTCCTTGACTCCATCCAAGTGTACAGCGTTTGCTGAGCCCTGAGCAGGGCTTCCAGGGCTGACATCTCTGTCCACAGGCCACAGTATGAGCAGATCCCAGAGCCTCATTGGGCATAAAATTACAGACATAAAAGTTCTGTGGCCTCTAAAAGACTGACTTTCATACCAATGTACAGGACAGAAATTGTAATACAAGAATAGAACAGAATGGTTTCAGTTGGAAAAGACTGTTAAGATCATTGAGTCCGACTGTCAACCTAACACTGACGAATGCAGGGCTAAGACATGACCCTGGATGTCACAAGTCTTTCATATACAGCTAGGGATGGTGACTCCGCCACTTTCCTGGGAAGCCAGTTCTAGAACTTGATAATCTTTTTGATGAAGAAATTTTTCCTACTATCCAATCCAAATCTCCTCTAGCATAATTTGAGGCCATTTCCTCTCATCCTGTCACTTGTTGTCTGGGAGGAGAGAACAGGCCCCACCTGGCTGCAACCTCCTTTCAGAGAACTACAGAGAGCAGTAAGATCTCTTCCCAGCCTCCTTTTCCCTGGCTAAACATCCCAAGCTCCACCAGCTGCTCCTCATCAGACTTGTGCTCCAGACTCTTCCCCAGCCCCATTGCTGTTGTCTGGACATGCTTCAGCTCCTCAATGATTTTCTTGACATGAAGGGCCCAGAAATGAACACAGGGTGCAAGGTGTGGCCTCACCAGTGCTGAGTACAGGGGAACAATGACTGCCCTGGTCCTGTTGGGCACGCTATGGCTGACACAGGCCAGGTGCCATTGGCCTTCTTGACCACCTGGGCACAGCTGGCTCATGTTCAGCCACTGTCAACCAGCACCTGCAGATCTTTTTTTGCTGAGCAGCTTTCCAGCCACTCTATCCCCAGCCTGTAGCATTGCCTGGGGTTCTTGTGACTCAGGTGCAGAACCCAGCACTAGGCCTTGTTGAACCTCATAAAACTGGCCTCAGCCCATCAATCCAACCTGTCCAGATCCCTTTGCAGAGCCTTCCTGCTCTCCAATAGATCAACACTCCTGCCCAACTTGGTGTCACCTGCAAACTGATTCAAGGGCACTTGGTCCCTTAGTTGAGGCCAACATTGAAGATGTTAAACAGGCCTGGCCTCAATACTGAGCCCTGGGGAACACCACTGCTGACCAGCCCCAGCTGGATGTAGCTCCATTCACCAATGCGCTCTGGGTCCAGACATCCAGACAGTTTTCTTCACTCAGTTTAGAAGGCACCTGCCGAAGCCACGGGCTGCCAGCTTCTCCAAGACAATCCTGTGGGAGACAGTAAGAAAGGCTTTACTGAAGTCCAGGTAGACACACCCACAGCCTTTCCCTCATCCATTAAGTGGGTCACCTAGTCATAGAAGGAAATCATGTTGGTCAAGCAGGACCTGCCTTTCATAATCTCATGTTTGCTGGGCTTGATTCTGTGGTTGTTCTGTAAAAGCTGCATGATGACCCTCAAGATGATCTGCTCCATGACCTTCCCTGGCACTGAGGTTAAGGGTGGCAGGTCTCTAGTTTCCCAGATCCCATTTCTAACCCTTCTGCTAGAGGGGTGTCACACTGGCTAACCTCCAGCCAACTTGGACCCCTCTGGTTTCCCAGGCCTGCTGACTAATGATGGAAATGTGGCTCAATGAGCATTTCTGTCAGTGCACTCAGTCCCCTCAACCCTCAGATCCCATCCAGCCCCATTAAGCTATGTGTGTCTTAGTGGTGTCACTGACCATTTCTCCTTGGATTGTGGGGCTTTCATTCTTCTCCCCATCCCCGTCTTCCAGCTCAGGAGGCTCTGTGTGCTGAGACTAACTCATGTGACTGTTAAAGACTGAGGCAAAGAAGGCAAAAAGTACTTCAGCCTTTTCTCCATCCAATGTTTTCCCCTGCATCCAAAAAAGAATGGACATTCTCCATCAACATTCAGTCCATCAGGATGCTTCAGGTTAAGTATTACTTAGATGTAGAAGTCTTTATTATACAGATTGAAAATTGGCTCGTGTATCAGCTATTAAATGTATAAACTTCTGTCTCATTTCCTGTGATATTCTGCTGAATTTAACAGGAGTCATATTTGTATATGTAGGAGTAGAATTTGGTCTAATTAGATATTAGAAATGTGGTTGCACTTGACACTTACACAAGGCTCCAGTCATACTCAAATCTCAAAGCGCTTTACAAGGCACTAAAATAGTACCATCACCGTCTGCTGAAGAGAAAAACAACAAAGGAAAATGATGATGCCCCAAATTACCTGTGCCTTCTGATTTCACTACACTGGTTGACAGGACCAGAGTAGCTTCATTCCTGAATTAGGGAAAATCAGTATGACATGGCTCCATTTATAAAAACCTAGGACCAAAAAATGGCTGCTGTATCTAGAAATAAATTTTTCTAAATTATTTACTTCTAGTTAGGTCTTTGCAAAACACTGTGTATGAAAGGTTTTCTATGACTAACATTTAATGTTTCCAAACAATGTATTATATTTTTGCGTGGCATTTTTTTCCATTCTTTCCAAAGGTCACCTATGGAGATGAAGCAATAAGACATACCAGACAAATTCCAAATGCTTTATATATTTCAATTTACAACACCACTATAAGTCCTTTTCTGGCAAAACATTGAGGTTACAACAATGGAAAGACCTGGCCTTAAGGACAGCAATCAAATCTGTGCTCAGGTCTCTTCTCTCCAAAAATACATGCACACATGCGCATACATCCAATGGTATTGTCAAAGGCTTTTGTCAATTTGAATTGTTATTAATGTTTGCAATCTGAAAATAAAACTTTTTGGCCAAGATTGAAAGATCTTCAGGCGCTACTGAATAATTCACTGTGTGCTGCAGCATATAAGTAATGACTGCAGAGTGTGAAACTCCAAACAGGCCTTTGCATTAAGATGAATAGAACAGCAGAACTCGCTGAAGGGTTTCTGTATGGGTGAACACAACAGTATGTTTGAAATTTATCACAAGGAGCTGTTGTATATTTCACACTTAAAAGTGAGGACACAATGTATTGCATGCAGTACCAAGAGTTTTTTAAAAATGATGCAACATAAAATGCTTCTGAATAATAAAACTAAGCTCAGAAAATGGAGCTGTGCTTTTGGCAACTGACTGATATGCCAGCAGCAAACAACCTGGGGAGAGAGGGCTGAAATTAGCTCCTGTCTCTGCTAATATCTTTTCAATAATGACTTTCACAGAATTTTCCCTTTTGTTTGTTGTTTAGCAGTTCATCTGAACAAATATCAGTGCTCACAGAGCATTCATAAATGATTACAGCCCTTTGTCTGAGAATTCGCTGTTCGGGATTTGCTTGCTGAGAGTGCTGGTTGGTCACCTAAGGACACATCTACGTTACACAATGCCATGTCATGGGAGAGATAGCCAAGATAGCCCAGGAAAAAGGACAGTATGTCTGCCTGGCATGGTGCCACTCTGTGTATTCATTCAGCTCCCAGGGGTTGTATAAATGAGTTAGCTCAGTTCAGTTGGCACAGCTCTGTGCTGACCTGGCTGTCCTGATCCCAGGACTGGAACTGGCTTGTGTGGAGGTAGGTCAGTCTAGATAGATTTTATCTTCCTCATTTGTCTGACATCAACTTTCCTTCTGCATTTTATTTCCAATAAACACATTATTTTCTCATTAATTTCTTTTTTTGTTTCATAATTAAACAAAAATCAGGCCTAAAATTTACTTTCTGTGCACATTTACAGATAAATGTCTTTCCTCAGCTGACATGATGGAAAAAGTGAACAAAAAGACTGGAAAAAAAATTATGTAAAATGCAATTAGGAATTCACAAACATTCTTGTAAATACATTTTCCCTGTGTTCACCCAACAATAAGTTTTATGCTTGGCAAAGCTTGCTTATGTCTTTTGTTATTAAATATACAACCAGTAAAGAATATAAGATAATTCTTCCTGTTAAGGAGAAATGAATGGCCACTATATTGCGCTCATCTGAGTTTCTAGCATTTTCCTTTCCAGGTTACAAGGCTTTGATAATCTAATCACTCTAAACTATCCCGAATTACTTTTTTTATGACATAAGTGAATCTGAACAAGAAAAGGAGAGTGAATTTTTTGAATGATCTATAAATCATCCTGCTATGAAACTGTTCTGACTTCTTACTGCTCCTAACTATTTATTGTTTCAAACTATTTCCATGGGTTTCCAACTATGTCCTTGGTTTATCAGATGGCACGAGACCATATGATAGCTGTGAAAGAATAAGTCAAGGCAAACTTCATATAAACTTACCATGATGCTACTTTGCTCAATGGTGTTGCCTAAGCGTAAATCTTGGTGGGCTTGAAGCATTTGGCACAGAGGGTGGCCTTTTTCATTGCCAGAAGGGGATTCAGGTGTGATTGGAAGAGTTTAGATCCTATGCAGTACTACTGACGAGCTGGGTGTGTATAAATGTAATCTCAAAACTACTGGGAGCTTTCTTTGTACCCTTCATATCTGCTGCATCTTTAAGGGTCTTTTGCAAATTAACCAGAACCCAACATGACCATTTGCCAGCAAAAAAACCCACTGAAAGTTATGTAGAAATCTCAAAATATATTCTTTCTTGGCATATTCTGTGATTTTCAGCATAAAAAATGAAGCTTAGAGCAAAAATATAAGAATATAAAACACAGACATTGCAAGGAGAGGAAGACTGCATAAAATTTGAACAAGAAAACATTTTCACAGAAGAAACTTAGGAAGAAAATTCCTTCACAATCTCCCGAGAAAACCTGACAGAGAAGCATATTTAATGGCACACATCACAACAGCCTTTTGCCGCAGGCTAGAGATAAGTCAAATAAATGAGAGAAAATTGTATCCTAGAAGGGAAGGATATTTGTATCCTCCCTGCAATCTGATGCTGGAAAGTTTCATCGAAGGGCTGTTATTGGATAGACTAACAAGCAGAAAAAAAGGTGCTGTTTAGGAATGGAAGCCTAACATGAACATGCACAAGCTAAGAAACTAAAAGAGCGAAGATGGAGTGCCCCATCCCGGCTCCGCTCTAGGAACAGTGGCGGGCATGGGATTAAACTGGACGTTTAATGAAAATTTCTCCATTCAAGGAGTGAGTCTGCCTGACATTGCCTGGCAGACACATGGACCCTACAGTGACAAGTAACAATATACAAGTCAGTGTACTTAATTACCTGCTATGGGCCTGTTTGTAGGTAGCTGCATTGGACAATCCTGAGCCTGAACAGATGAACCCCGCCAAAGGACAGGGATAGTGTTTAACCAGCCCAGAGCACGATCAGGATCCATCTATTGCAGTGTGGACAGAGGGTCTCTCCATACTCCCTCAGGTCTGATGATCCTGAGACAAACTGATTGAATGCTTACAGGGAGAAAAACTTGGAAATCTGTCTATATCCAGAGTAAATGAATTTTTTAAAAAAGGAAATGAATTCTGCTACTTTCCTCAGCCCTAATAATTAATAGTTTTACACCAAAATGAATGCCATACATATAGATTAAAAACATGGTATACACTAATGGACTAATACAAGCTGTCTAATGAGTATGTACCAAATCAGCTGAAAAGTAAAGGGTGCCAGATTCAGCTCTGGGTTAGCGCCATTGCTTGCAGTTATGTTGAATTACATTGGCAGTGTATTTAGCCCTTTTACAAACACTTCAGCTGCGCCATAGTCAGCGTTTTCCCATCACACTCACTTTCTTTCCTGCAATAAGCCCTAAAACAAACAATAAAAAATAGTGGTAGACAAGAAAACCACCTTTTCTCATACACAGCTCGGCAGGCACAAATAGCAAGGCATCAGCTAGCAGTTCTCTTGGTTTCCATCTGTCAATTTCCTCCCTTGTAACATCAGCCTTTTCTTTGTTCACTCCAAGATTTTTGATGTCTGAGCAAGTGTTTCAGGGTCCAGACTCCAATCTAACTAGACTTTCTTTGACTAGCATGGGAATTGGTATGTTTGTTTGGTTTCCTAAAACAAGTCTGTCAAGTGTTGCAGCAGCTTATTTTATACCACCAGGTAAGAAGTGTCTGTAGCGTAACTTGGCTACACATTATTTTCAGAAAAAAAAAAAAAAAAAGAAAAAAAAAAAAGAAAAAGGAAAAAGGAAAAAAAAAGTACAGAACAACAAATAAACCAACCATCCCAAAAGGACTGCAATTTCTGTTGCTTGCAGGGACTCCTGCAGCCTTGCTACTGATGATTGAATGACAGCTCATCTATTGGTGTAGATTAACCTTCATTTTGACGGGCTTCAGTTCTTGCTAAGCACACCAGCCTACCTGAGATAGTGACTGGAATATTGTCAGGCATAAATACCATTTCATCTATGGGAAGCCACACAGCATGCAAGGGTGAATAAAATGTTGTTTTGCAGCTGGTGAGCAAGTATTTCAGGACAATAATAAGACCACTATTAAATGTCAGTATGACTGCACTATATAATTCTGGATCACAAATAAAAAACCCACCACAGAGCATATTCAGCACTTTGCCCATCGGAAATAGCTAGCAGTACACAACAGCTGAAAATGGTCTATTTTTACATCCCTATCAATAGAAATCTGAGTAGCAGCTAACAATGTTCTATCCATGGATTTACAGCTGCAGTTATTAAGACAAAATTTCACCTATCTCTATTATTTGTAACTCTAAAAGCTTTACTAGTGTAATATCTTGAAGATTAGATCTTTTCAGACTGGCATGATGTACATGTATTTCCACCTAGTTTTTCCCAGGCAGGAAACACATCTAATTCATTTATTGTGGTGAATTTGGCAGCAACTTCTGTATATAAGTCACTCAGCACTACTGACTATAATGGGATTGTTGTGGCCTTTCCATTCCTCCACTATTTGTATCCAGCCTTCTGCTGTGATGAACCTCTGGGCTACAGCCGCATCTTTTCCACATTCTGCGACACTTCGTTAATCTAATTTTTTTGTTGTTGTTTAATATATTAATGTAGTTAAAATAGTCATTTCCATTCTGTGTGTTGCTGACTTAGGACAACTGAGTCAACAACAGAAAACAACAGACTAAATGTGTGAATATCCTGTAACTAGCTTTCAAGGCTACAGATACTTTAAAACTGTCTTGTGTTTTATGTCCAAGGGCAAAGCACATTACACAGAACATTCATCCTTTGAAAGACATGCTTCTCATCAGCACTTTGTAAGGATACTTGTTGCATATTCAGTTCTACTGCCAATGTGCATCCTCTAACAAAAGAGCCTTTTATTTTCATTCTAGATTGAGGAGAATTTTAGTCCAAAAGTCAAGATGTGATTTTCTTTCTGTTCAAAGTTTTTCTGTATTTTTTGGCTGCTGAAAAAAAACATAAATAAAAAGAAGAGAGATATTTCACTCTTTAAAAATCTCAGTTTGACCCAAGGTGTGACATATTCTTTTTAACATATCCTCCTCTGGAAATGTGTCTTTTAGCCATAATATTCTCTGTTCAAATAAACATGATAGGGTCTCACTCACACACAGAAATAGAAGCAAAATAAATATTTATTAACCAGATGCTGAAGCATAGCATTTTCCAGCTCAGAAAGAGCTTAATAATCCCTGCTGATTTTTATCCTTGTGGAGCTCTAAAAATCATTTGTATCCTCTCTCTGTCAGCGTGAGTGGAACATCAAGATGATGTATGATAGAAAATGAGAAAGTTTTCTCTGGGAAAAAAATGAAATTAAATAAGATGAAATAAAAAGCTATTATTTCCAGCACAGCCGAGCATAATTTTTTTCAGTATCTAAGCCAGCCTGTGGTTTGTTTATATGTTTCTCATTACAGATCAATATTTATAGATATTTGATCATCACAGCATTGTCTTTATTATTCAGTAAAGCATCAAGTACAGCACCCATTGCAGGGACCTCATCCCACATTGTAGTACTGCAGATCTATAAAAGGTAAAACCAATGCTAGGATGGGGTATACAAAGGGTCCGGTAAATTACCCCAAGTTTCTGTTCTTAGAGTGGATGTCAGTCTGAGAGATGCTCTCATCAACCAAAGTAACAACTGTGCTCTTTAAATAATCGATGCCCAATTACAATGAGAACACCCTCACTGCACAGCTTCACGCTGGTGTTTTGCACAAAAATCGTGAATCAATGAACATGGAGAGAAAGAGTGGTTTAAAACAGACAAGCTGGTGAGCACAAAGAAGGAAGATGAAGGTTCCATGGTCTCTGAAGAATAAAATATTTGTTGAAAAACTAATACTCTATTGTCTGCCATAGACATGAAAAGAGATACAGGTACACTTTTGCACCACAATTTTAAGACCTTGTCTACATTATTACCCACAGTTTTTATCAACCAAATACAGGAACAATGATTTTTAAATGCAGCAGGGGAAAAAAAGCTTTTAGGACAGGACCTGTCATCTTTATAGTTCAGTTTCCGGCAAAAATGTCCTTGAAAGAGCTAAGTGGTTTCCATCAGATCATGAGGAAATCTTTACTGGATTTGGAAAAAGAATTGATAACCATAAGTGCACTGGTGTTCTGGACCAGTAGGAGAGGAGAACCTAGTTTTTTCATGATTTGAACTTAATAATTTTGTGAAAAAGGTGGTGCAAATCAGTCCTCCATGACAGCAACTACTGGGAAATTTTCTTTTGGACCACTCAATGGTCTTCGCTAGGTTTCTGAATAGTTATGGTTGTGAATGCTGTGTTAAAAACTCCTTGCACTTTCTATTATTATACAAATTTAGTGTGCCTTCATGGAAATTATGTTAGACTTCTAAATAAGATGAGAATTCTAAAGCCACATATAAAGCCATTACATACAAACCTGGGATAGATAACAAAGATGTCTAAGATGGAGCTCTTCCCAGACAGCTGACTGTTTTGAGGACATCTACGGAAAGCACAGGTAGGTGTTCATTTAGCAGGCAGCTGTAGCAGCTGAAGGTGGCACCATCCCAGTGGGCTGCAATTGCTGTATTGCTCTCGTTCACACAGGTTTGCCAGCTGAAGGGCTCTGTTAACCACATCTCATGCGGTGGTCAGCAGCGACTTTGACCTGCCAGTGATGATGAGTGAGGTGGCTTTACCTGTGATAGAGTATGAAGCATCTGAAGTGCCCCCAGCCAGCAGAGCTGTGGGGCAGTGTCTTCTGACTGGGGACGCAGGGACAGCACCACTTCCAGTCAGCAGAGTTAGACCTGGGAAATAGCATCTGCCTATGGCCTTGGAAAACCATTTGAATGCACAGAGGGTGGTGTGCTGTGTGCCCCGCAGAAAACAACTGCAGAAAATGTCTTGACTTGTATGAACATTCACAGCCTGCACTTGCTTTCCTAGGCAGGCTATGAATTTAAAACAAGAATGCCTCTGGTATTACATTAGACACTCAACTATTGCAAAACCCCTGCTCAGTTGCCTCTATATACGACCATGTGCTTTTCTACATCACCATGGCAAGGACTTATGGGCCGAACAGCGTTAAGGAATATATTCTGTTGGTTTTGAGCAGCACAACTGGCTGATAGTACAGTTTATAAAACTAAGATAGGGCATGCCTAGACTTGCTAAAACATATTTCAGCAAACCTGGATCTGTGTTCTTGTAACAGATATCTCTTTTTGCAATGTTGCTTAGTAAAATCTCTGTGGTAATCTCAAAGACTTTTGCTGCTTACCTTTCACTGACATAGTGTTTCTTTCTCTCAATATACTGGTTCAAAGGTGTTGCACAACAGTCAGAAAGAATAAATTCATTTTAACAAAGCTTTATTTTTCAGTATTAAAAAAACCCCTAAAACTTATACACCTTATACTGAGTTTGAAAACTTTCTCTAGGTTTCTGATTTTAAAAGAGAAGACAGGACAGAACAGAAATGATCTCTAATCAGTCCAATGTGTGTTTAAGGACTTTTCTGATGTTCCAAAAGTGCTTTTATTGTTACATTTAGTTAAGATATACCTAACTTAGACCATTTGTGCAAAACTTTCCTAGACTTTATGTGTGAAAAGACCTTAAAATAATATTGTACCCCAAATCACTAAAATCATTAACAACTAAGCCTTTGTGTGCAAAACCTCATCTAGCATTCTAAGAAATGTACTTGAAATCAGCCCAGAGTGTTTAGAAGTACTTCAGCATTTCCTTTTCTTGTAATATTTATTCACACTTCCCAATACTTCCTGGACAACAGAACTGCAGGTGCTTGGCATTCCTAGAGTTTGGCAGTTGTGTTTCTCCCCTGCTCTGCAGAGGTACACTCATTTTCCTTTTGGATCATCCTGCCTCGCATGCATCAGATATTTACAAAGCACAGATGTAGGAAGTTTGGTTTTTATGCATTCAGTTGAAGCTATTCTTTGTAGATTGTTCTGTTTCAGCATCCTAGAGGCGAGAGTGTGTGTGGCTCTGGTATTTTCCTCTGCTGGAGAAATGACCGTAATTACCCGAACAGGTGGCTGGGTCCCAGGCAGGTTGAGTTTTTTATGCTGTACCACTGTCTGGTCAAACGCCCTCTTTTCAGAAGGACAGCAAAAAATTAACAGTCCTGATAAATCCTGATAGATACCACAAAAGAGGTTTTATTTTAAAAAAAACCCCTCTTTTGTTGCTTTTTTTTTTTTTTTTTTAAAATTAATTTGNTTTTTAAAAAAAACCCCCTTTTTGTGTTTTTTTTTTTTTTTTTTTTTTAACATTAATTTGGCTCTTTTATTTGGCTGCTTTCCCAATATTCTGTTGAAAGTAAGACACTGAGAGCTTTCTCTTAAGATAGCAAGAACTTTTTGTGAGTTGGTCACTACTTAAATTGCCAGGAGTCAAATGCCATGGGTATTTTAGGGCCTTGATATTGAGCTATAAAAGAGGCACATTCTCATCTCTCAACCAAGCCATGTTTTCAGGGACCCAGGAGCTGCCAACAAAGAAATTCTTGCTTTTGATATTCTATTGTTGATTTTTTTCAAAGCCTCAAATGCTAGTTGGCCTGAAGGGAATAGCTCAGTTCTTAAGCCCTAAATGTCTCAGTTCTGCCACAGAAAAACTATCTAGCTTTTCACATTTGGCTCATTGGTATCATCTTCAGAAGCTTCTGGAGAGAACTCAGGATTGACAGGTTCACTTACTGATCGGGGTTGTGATCTCTGCCTTGTTCCTAAGGACTTTTAAAAGCCAAATACCCCTGTGCTTACCTTTTTGTCCTCCTGGCCTGGCTATATATGTTCTGATCTATGGACATGATACTCATACACAAATGACTAAGTTCCTTCTGAATTTCATCACTTTCAGAAGTAGCATCCATCAAAGTCACCTACAATTAGTCACATTTCACATACTGAACGCAAACAAATGCCTTCCCTAAAAGTCCTCCATAAACTGAAAAAAAGCCATTTGAAAATGGTTCCTTAAGCCAAAATTGCTGGTGTTTGCCTGATACACATTTCCAGCTAGAAAGAATGCAAGGTTGATGTTTTCTAACTGTATTTTCTCTGTAGAAAAAAGTTTCACATAGTTACATAACCTTCAAAAATATCTGAGAAAGGAATACATGTTGGGGAAGTCTTTTGATTTCTACTAGCAGTCTTGTGTTCCTGGTGTGAGCTGGCTGTTGGGTGATTTTGTCTTTACACTGATCCTGTGGAGGGTCTAAGCAACAGACTGAAGCTTTCAAATTTTCAAAGGTAAAAATTTCACTAGCCTCTTTGGACAAAAGCATGCCTTCAGTATTCATGCAGGCTATTCAGCTTTCCTCCTTTTGCTCACCCTGGTGACATGGTTGTTTTGTTCTGTCAGAAAATAGCTAGCCAGGTCCTCTCCATAAGGAGAGGTTCAGGGATATCACGAAAGCTGGGTAAAGGTTCAGACACTATTCCTGAAACAGCTGTAACAGATTGCACATGTCTGGATGCATATGGACAACACAAAATCAGTTCTGAGAAAAACCCTTCCAAAAACCTTTTGCATTTGTATCCCAAATATGTTAAACCATTTGCAAGAAGTCTTGGCATGCAGCTAAAAAAGCAGTATTGAAATAACTCATAGAAATAATCTATAAGGGCGGTACCAAATATTTTTGGTGCCTATGTAAATTTTACCACTAAGGAATTCAGAGACAATTTGATAGAAATTTTTAACAGACAATGCCATCATAACCTCATACCTTATTTCTTACAGAAATAAACTATGCTTCATGCTTGTTCACTAAACAAGAAGCCTTGACCTTTCCTGCCTTCATTGAGGATCTACTTTGATGCCCTTGGCCAGCAGCTGCCTGGCTGTATGAACAAAACGTGAGTCTTTGCAGACTGTTTTATAATCACATTTGCTTCTAAAAGTTATAATCACATTTGGTTTTCCAGAAGTTTACAGTAACCTTCTCCCACCAGGTATGTAATTTAGGTGTGTGAGATGGAAGGCACTGTAAAAAGCTGCCTTCATAACATCTAATAACCCTAGAAGTTGCACAGAGGGTCAGGAGAAAGTCAGAGTTCTCAGAGCAGATTACAAGGTGTCCAGGATAGCTTAGTTTTATCTTCAGACATGTCCAGACATGTAAAATCACAGCTATAAATTTGTTTTCTGGCCTACAGTTTGCTACACAGAGGTATTATCTTTCTCCAAACAAATCATCATGATACCAGCAAGTTCAGGCCATACTCCAGCCTCCTAGTCAGGCTCACACAGGTTTAACATTTTGAGCAAAACTTCTGTTTCTTTGGTAGCTCTTAAACCTAATAAAACTCATAGAAGGAACTTTAACTCCATAAGTAAAACTCCACGCTTTGATACACCTGATAATGCATCTGTGGCAGAATAAAACTGGTGGTTAGATTCTTCAAGTCTGACTTTACCATTTGAAAGTAGGGGACCCTTTGATATTCCAGCAGCAAACACTAGTAAATGCACAGAAAATGCTTGCAGCATGTAAATAGAAGCCTCCAAATAGCCCAGATAGAACCTCACTTTTTCTGCTTGAGGTGATTATCTGGTGAGAGAAGTTTCCTGGTTGAAGGGATAAAAAATTTAAGCCTGAGGCCAGCATGGAAAGCTTCTAGGTCCAAAGAAAACCTTCAGCTTGTTTTCTAACTTCTGCTGTCACAGCCATTTCTTTCACTGCTTTTTGTAGAGGATGTAGGCTTCTTTCAACATTTTTGCATCCTGTTGGTTGCAATGAGCCAGCTCTTTTTGGAGGTCAAATATGCTGTTTTGAATAGCTTAACACCTCC
The DNA here is from genome assembly GCA_013397935.1 of Dasyornis broadbenti. Classification (NCBI taxonomy): domain Eukaryota; kingdom Metazoa; phylum Chordata; class Aves; order Passeriformes; family Dasyornithidae; genus Dasyornis; species Dasyornis broadbenti. The sequence goes on from VZRN01000025.1 coordinate 80,618, forward strand.
CTAGAAAACCTGTCTTCTCTCCTTACATCATAGAGTTAATAGCATCCAGCTCTACTTCAGGCATGTTCTCAATATACTTTTGGCTTTTCAAAATGTTAAAAATGTGGAAATTAGCTTTTGGGCCTCTCAAAATGCATAATTTTCAATATCTTCCAGAACTTAATGTAATTTAATTCATCCACAAAATCTCAGATTTTTTAGTTTGCCTTCAGAAGATATGGAGCTTCTCATCCATGTCTTCATGACAAAGTATACACCATAGCTATTGGCATGGTGAAGCATCACCCCAAACTAGGTTTGTTGTTAACATCTTCACAAAATTTGAAACACATTCTTCACTCCTAACTTTTCATGAAATCTTACCTTCACCTACACGTTGGAATTGAGTTCATGCTAGCTTCCTACATATGCTTGACATCTGGGTAAAGAATACATTTTCCAGTGATTTTTGGATGTCTTCTGCTTCTGTGCTTTAAAGTTTGTCTTTCTGCATATAAATTTGAAAAGACTCTCATTCTTTCTCTATTCTTATTTTATACTGCTTCTGTTTTATTAACCTAAGAACATTGCAAGAAATGGTGAAATGGTTATGTCTCAGAATGTTGCATTTTCCTGTGGTTTTTGACAGACCTTTTTTGTTCTGCTTCAAAATTCAGGTTTTATCAGAAAGACCCTATTTAACATTTTTTACCAATTTCAGTCTGGTTTTGCCTCAAAATCAGTAATAATCACATTTATTTATACTTATTTCTATTATTTATAATAATATTTATTAAATGTTATAATTATTTATGTGTTTTATAATTTTTTTAATCACAGCTAACCACTATAGGGTCATCACAAAAGTTAGGGTACAATAATTTTGAAATGGAAGAAAAGAGAGGCAAAAAGTAGTGTTAGAGTATTATGTCTTGAAGCTGTAATGTCTCCTTAGGTGAAATCACAGCTCCTTGCTTCTGGGGGAGAGCATTATCAGTTTATCTCAGAGAAGGAAAAGTTATAACATGTGGATATGCATGCCAAAAAATGAAAGATTCTATCCATTAGGATTAACTTTGAAACTTAAAAAAAGCATACATTACACAAAAGTTTGGAGAAATTTCCTTTCCTCTCTAGGATAAAAGCAGAGTTGTACATAATATTCTGTGTTTCAAAACGTTATTCATTACATTCACAGTCAGATTTTTAACTTGCTCTGTTAAGTTTCATCTTAAGGTTGTTTATTCCCTGATAAAGCGAGTACAATGCAATAGACATGTAGCATCACCAGAAAAGAAGATGGTTCAACAGAGAAAAAATGGTATGTATTCATATTGGGAGCTGAAAATCCAAGCTGAAAGTTTCATATTCCCATAGCAGTAACCAGTCTTTTAGAATTATTTTTGCTATAAAAGTCTCAAGAAATAACTAAGAACACTCCTAAGCAAAAGGGTAAAAACCCAAAGGTCCTATCTGTTTCCCTTTTATTCCCCACCTTTTCTGCAGGTTTCCTCCAAATACCTGTGCTCCTAATGAGCTGATGCACAAATTCCACCTTCACTCCAATTTAGGAACCAAAGCAAGCAAGTTGAACCTTGCCCAATATCTAGAAGTTAGACAGGAGATCAGATCTCTGTTAATATTACACATTACTTCAAAGAGAAGAAGACATTTTATTGTAGTACGCTGTGATAACTGAACCACAGCTCCTCTGTTTATGTGTATGTACATTTATGTAATTGACCACATCTTCATTATAATTTTTACTCTACACTTCTGCACTGCCTGTATTTTTGTTTAAATCTTTCATCCTTGTTAGAATAAATTTTTAAAATAAGCTAGATCCTGCAGCCTGGGAAGTACCACTACTCACTTGGTTTCTACTTGATATACTTTTACCTGGACATTTAACACTGGCCATGCTCAATGACCTCTGCTCTGATCTGGAATATCTCCTGTGCTTCTATGTTCACTGCCTCCTTTCCCTACTTCAAAGGACAGGTACTACGTTTCCTTTTTACTGTCTGCGGGTGCCTCACCCATTGCATGAAGTCTCAGAAATAGCCAGTACTGGCTTTAAGATTTCTTTAGTCACTCTCACATAACATTTATCAAATCTAGCCAATTTGAGAGCATCCTTTTTAGCTATGCACTATGCATTTTCCTTTATATATTCCAGCCTGAGATAGAATCCTTTTAGCTGCCAGTATTAATTGTGCTAGTCCTGTACTTGCAGTTGACCTTTTTAGTGAGAACTGAGCAATAGAGCTACTAAACACTTCAGGCTTCTCAGTGTGTCTCTCCCTGCTAAGCAACAGAGAATATACCTTCCTGGTCTTATCTATTCACTACTGACAGGATGTTATCCTGTAATTTCTGTGTTCTTTCTCTTTACATCTCCCTCTGTACCATGTACACTGACACATGGTTCTCATGGGCTAGTGTCTACCACATCTCTGAGTATCTTGAAGTCGGTCTTCCTCAAATGCCAAATGGTTTTGTTTTGCTGCTCTCTTCCCTAGGAATAACAAGCTCTTCAATTTGATGGAGGTTCCCTCTAAGTTGTTTCTCTGTCATACTCTTAATCAGGTCTGCTGCATTACTTAGAAAAAGCTGCTTTCCTGGTCTTTAATACATAAAAAAGAAATGTTCACAATCGACTCAAAGCCCTTGTTTGTCACTTCTTGTTCTCCTTTCTCATTAAATGACAGGGTAATTGAGTTGCCCTTGTATCAGTTCACATGTTTCAGATGATTAGTTTGTTGTTTACCGAAAGCCTTGTATGGCTGCTTTTTCTGGCTAGGATGTTTACTTCCACTATTAATTCAGTTCTGAATTCCTTTATCTTCTAAAATAGTTCTTGAAGGGTAAACTTCTGAGATGTCATTACCATGATTTTGACAGGGGCTGAATGTTAACTCCACCCTTTTTGCATGACTAAGTAGGGCCTCCATCCTAACATATTGAGTGAGATTTCATTTAGAAGAGCTAAACTGTCATCTAACCAGAGATACTTCAAGGCATAATGTCTGATGTCCATGGCTATATCTTTTCATAATACCAAAACTGTTGACAACATCAAGAACACAGGGTGATGGAATAGCCACTTTTCTCACAGCAGCCATGTATACTTTAGGTAGTTCATTTCATTTGCATTCATTTCAGCTGGGAAAGTTTTCTTTAAGAGCTCTGGTGGTGTTAACTATGTTGGTTTGCCTAAAATAACATTTCAGGATGGAACATAGTGAATGTTGCTAAATATTTGCTTGAAACCTATGAAGTTTCGGAGTGTTTTTGACAGTTAGTGGCTATCTTTGACTATTATTCCTAAGCTGGAAACCTAGTCAGCATTTCACAGCTTGAAATACTCCTCTGCCCTAGGGTTCAGCTTAACTGCTTTCTTTGTTCTAGTTATAATTGTTCTGTAGAAGACTTTGTTACTGAAAGCAATTTCACATTGTACAGTGTAAACTGAAAAATTGTTCTTGCTTAATGAAGTTTTTGCTTCAGTTGCTATGGTTCCCATCATCGTTAATTCATTACCAGAGAATGGAAAAACAGATAAATTAGGATATTGTTGTCCTGGCATAGGTAACAAGAATCTAATGAGAACATGAGACTGACAGAGAAGAAGAACAATTAAAGAGCTATCATTCTTGGTCTCAGGTTACTTGAATATTTCAGAATAACAAGGTATCAAAATTCTTATAAAAGAAACATAAAGGAATAGTCTAAGTTATGACTAAGGTGGACTGTAAGAAAATTATCTCTATTAATTTATTGATTAATATGATTAATTTTACTGAATAAATAATGTCTGAGAAAAGCAATTGTTTCTTTTTCCTACAGAATGCTTTGCAGACTTTTCTGTGTTTCTCTAGGGCCCCTCACTATGTATTAATAACAAACAGAAAATAATAAAGTATATTCTGTTTTCCTTCAAAGTTTTGTATATACAAGACTGACTTTAAAGCATGAATATGATAAAAGATTATAAATCAAAATAGAAAGGAGTCTTGTTGGTGGAATATTAATTAGTCATGAAGGTGATACAGCATCTGTGCTTGTAATCTACTTGTTCTATAAAGCACCGGGAAGCTGTAGCTGAGCCTGGTCATCATCATATGACGTATCCACACCACAAAAACCATGTGATAATTTCCCTAAAAGATTTTATTTACAGTTTAAAAGCAAAAAAGGCAAAGTTTGTGTGACGAAAGTCAAAAAACAGCTGAGCAATGAGATTAACTCAGTACCATGTGGCTACTGCATGCAAGGCAGTTTGTAAAGGGCTTTCCTGTCTCTGTGCAGTGGGAAACATTTGAAATGTGAAAGCTGAAATGAAACTCCGTTTAAAACTTCATCTTTGGTGAGAGCCTCATTCTCCTTGGCCTTTGTTTTAGTGAAAAATTTCTCTTAGAAGGTTTTTTTTCACCCCCTTGATTATTTTGAATGTCAGAAACATAAATTAATAGGCCTTAGATGAGCAACTGGTATATGTTTTTGTCCCCAACACATGAACTCATACTTGATTCTTTCTATAAGCCTTCTCTCAGTTTTTATAAAAATACCATTTAAAACCTCTGTCCCTAGATGCTTTTTCTCCCCGCTCAGTTGATCCTGAGATACAGAAAGACTTCCTTCTCCTATAACCTCTTTTTCTCCGCCAATGAGATATGCATTTACTCTGAGGTACTCACTTCTTGATTCCAATCAGACACTGCCTGTAGCCTGCTCATGCCTGCTCATACCTGCGATTATTTAGTCTTCATCTAGGCCGTGTGGCTCTCATGGGAACCCAAGCAAATCTCTTCAATCAGAGATGGTACAGACCAGCAAATAGTTCTTTAGTGCCTGGTAAACATCACTGGCTCAGAAACTCTTCTGTAAATAAGCAACCATCTTGCTTAAGGAGTATATTTACTGTATTAGGAAGTGAAGAAACCGGTAGCATTTCATTAATCCTTTGTGATACATGAAATTGCATTTATCACCAACCTATAAAGAAAATTATTATCACAATGGTGGTCCTGTGCAAGAAGGAGATGAGCAGTTACTCCCTGACATGGATACATAAGAACCCAGCCAGGAGAGCTCTGGAAGTCAGCCGTGGCCTTGAAACCTCGTCAGAAGACATTTGTTTGCCTTATCAGGGACAGTGAACAATCATTAATTTTATACTTTCTTCCCAGCATCCAGGATTTTATAGACTATCTGTTTTTTTCCAGGCTGACGAATCCATGTCTATTTGAAACTTGCAAGAAGAAATAATATCAAACTGTTTTAACTGGTTGAGGGATAAGGAAGAAACCATAGAAGTCATATGTCTTACCAAGCCTTTTGATACAGCTTCACATAAAACTTTTATAAGCAAGTCAAGAAAACTAAGTGAAACTGCTACAGGGTGGATACAAAGCTGTTTTTAATTTAATGTCAGAATAGAAGGATGTCTAAGTAGATTTCAGACAGTTTGTCCTGAGCTTAGCCAATATTTTCACTTATGTCTTGGATGAAGGAATAGAATATGAGTTTATTAAATCTGCAGGTGATCCAGAACCAGCCAGGTTGTAATGAGATTGAAGAACAGGATTAAAGTGCAAAATGATCTTGATAAATTGAAGAAATGTTCTGAAAAAATGGGACTCAATTCAATAAGGACAAGTACAAAGTGATATATTTTATCAAAGATTATGGACCGCACAAATACATAATGAGGAACAACTTGCCAGGAAGTAGTTGAGGAGAACCTGGCAAGAACAGTGAGTCACAAACCCAAACCACCACAGTACTGTAGAAAAACAATATCATTGGGGTATATAAGGCACTCAGGGAAACATCATATAGGAATGAATCTTTCTATGCTAGTTAGCATTGATAAAATTGTCTTTCTTATGGTGCACAGAAGACAGAGAAAGAGAAGAGGAAAGCAATGAGTTGGAATTGAAGTATGACCAATAAGGAAAGGTTTTAAGAAATGGAATTTTTAAGTCTTGAGGAAACTGGAGAGAAGCGCAGTAGTGTTTAAATACGTAAAATAACTGCAAGGAGAGAATAATCCTTTCCTTATGTAACTTGAGAATGGGCTACTGCATTTCAGAGAGAAATGAACTGTGTGAAAGAATCTCTGAAGAAAAAGTTCAGGTTAAATGTTCACGGATTATCATGAGTTGGAAGGGATCCACAAGGATTATTGAGTCCAAATCCTAAGTGAATGGTTCATACAGGGAGTGAACACACAACCTTGGTGCTCGCACCATGCTCTAACCAGCTGACTCAGGGTCAGTGCTAGGTAAGACTTTATGATGTAAGGGGTAGTTAACCACAGCAGTAGTTTGAGAAACTGAAACCAGTACTACTTGAGCCTTTTTACAAAGAAGTTTAACAAATATATTTTTTAGACTGTGGTCTATTAGGATACTTTTGATATTCTTGATCCTTCTTTTTATGGATGGATGGATTTTGATGGCTACCTAATGTACTTCTCATCCCTGGTTCCTTGCTGATTTATGTACCTAGGTAAAAACCTGCAAGGTAATGAGGAATGCAGTACAGAATAATGATACGAGCTGGCAAGATGCTGGCTGTATTTTTCTGCTTAGATAGGATACGATAAACTGCAGCTCTGAAGCCTCAGCTCAAACAATATTCCATCTTGAGCTGAAAATGGATATGAAAGATGTCAATCTACCCAGTAAACAAACAAGCACCTCTGTATATACTGTCTTATGCATTAAATGGATTTGATTAATAACAAATACTAAAATTTACATCAGCAATGAGCTACAGCACAGGTAACAGTGCCTCTAGCTGAACATCTACTTAGTATCATAGAGAAGTAATTTAGTTCCAAGAAGAGAAGTCCTGGATCTCCAACAGCATCTTGGATAAGACCCTGCATTGATGTTACCACAATAACCACTTTAATTTGATCACCGCTAAATTAAACTAAGCAGGTCTCAAAATCACAATGCATTCAAAGGAAGAATGTTAAACACAAGATTACAAGGTTTTTGAGGAGTATGCACACCCAGAGCCAAGAAACTGTCAGCAGTTGTCTTTGCATTCTTCAAGAGACATACTTGCTCTGCGAGTGCTCCCCTCAGTTAGGTCTGGGGCAAACTGCAGTGTGAGACTTTCTTTCCTTTGTGTCAAATCACCATCACATGACCTCAAAATGTGCACATTTTCTTTGTTCTCGATTTCCTTGGGACAGTTTGTGTTGAGAGAACTGCTGCCTCCTAAGTAGATGAGATGGTAAGGGAACAGTGGGATCAGTACGACAGGGAGCCTTCAGTGTGCCCCATGGTACAGAGTCAGCAAGTGGAGTCCTGCTGATCCCAAAACAGCAGAGTTCTCAGTTGAGCCGAGAGAAGAGTATATGTATAACTTTATCAGCATATTTAAAGGTTCTGAGAAAGCGTTTCAATAACAAGTACACTTTGTTTTAAAGAGAAGCTAAAATTATGTTCATCAATCAAATCAAAGTACACAGTATGTAGTCAATACTTGTACAAAGTACTACCTGCCTACAAGCAAACAAATCATACCCCTACCCTGCCATACAAGAATGCACTTAAATCTAATGAGTGAAGAAATCAAGGAAAAGACAGGACGTAAGAGTACAACTTCTGTAAAAGAGAAGTGGAAATCATGTTAGCCAAGAATTCTGTCACACCAGTACAAGACCATACCTTTGAAAGGATTTATACATTAGTTGCACAAAGTTGGAGAAACAACCATTAGAAGTAAAACAAAACTTTGAGACTTTGGACAGAAGTTTTCTAAACCATGCAAGAAGTCTAGTGCTCCAGAGACTCTAAGACAATGAGAACTGAGTGCAGGTGACCCTGTAGGGTCTGATATTTTGCTTGCTAAATTTAACGCAAATGCCAGGATTTCAATGTTGTAAAAATTTACCCCATCTCCCTGCATAATGTAGCCCATAGGATTTTCCTGAATTAACTCCTCCTTCAGACCCTCTAGCTACAGATGAAGTGAGGGATCTCTCTTGGAAAAAATCATCCACTTACTCTGATACCACCACACCACTGAACCCCCTCACACCGAACTACCAATAGTCACATCTGGTACATTGTTCCAATTCTTGTTTCATGCTTAAATTTTAAATCTTTTTTATTGTCTGAATATGTCTATCTGACAGCAAAGGGGCTTTTTGATGATTTGTCTGATACATTGATTGGCACTCTATTTTTAGAGTTTTCTTTCTTTCAGAAGTTCTTGCAGGCTACAATGAAATCAAGCTGAGCCAGTTCATATTTTCCGTATAGCAAATTGGTTGATTAGGATAGCAGATACACAGGGTTTGTTCTGTTTACACAGGACAAATGTAACAGTCAGTCACTTGGCACTCAGTATGCCTCAGCTTTCAAATCTATAATTATTGCATTTTTATCTTGCTTTTTGTATTACAGAATGTTCATCTTTAAAATTAAAATTTTTCCAAGGAGACACCAACAATGTCAAAGTTGACAATTTTTCCACACCTGAGTGAAATTGACCTCCCCCACCCACCATTGTGTGCTTTTTCTTTCACACACGCATTATTATAGAAAGAATCTTAAAGATCCTCTTGTGTTGTTCCGTACTGTGATCTAATGGTCTGTGTCAGACGCTAGTACTCCACTTAATGGTTTTTGAAATTTGTTCTATAGGTATTCAGGATCATTTGCTCTATTAGGAAGTTATGGAGAGGGCATGATGATTTTCCTTCCCCTTGTTCCACAACACCCTTCCCACATTAAACAGAACTGGCAGTTTTAAAATTCCAGCCACGTCCTGGAGTTTTAGTAACAGTGACTAAACCAGATATATAGTCCTAAAGAAGCAATTCAAATTCTTCCTAATTATGACACAGAATTCTGATATTTATGTAGAGGTATATTGATTTATAGAGGATGTCTTTTGTTCTGTCCCTTGAGAGTTTGCTTAATTTTGGGGGGTTTGCCTTGATTTGGCATAAAATGAATAAATACTACTCCTCTCGTCCTCTCTGAACCTTCGGCCTTTTGGAAGTTTTCTGGTTTTATAATTCAGTCTCTTCCTCAGCAGAAAGCTTCTTCCATAATGTGATGGACACAGAATATTTTTCTTGCTTCCTCCGTTATGGGCATCATTTCTTTACATCAAATACCATCATGCATCTATTCAACTTCAGAGTCTTCAGGGACAGAAGATCACAGTGAATTGACTCACTACCAGGCCCCTTCAAACTCCTCATATGTTATCACGTACAGGAGCGTCATTTGTGCTAATGTATAATTACACTAGAGAAAATTTTCCTGCCAGCCCCAAAATGCCTTCCCAGAATGATGTCATGAGACTTGGCTCCAAGAAGACAGCGCAGTTTGTTATTGTCTAGTCTCCTTTACAAGCTGTTCTTTCCATTCCTTTTAGCATAGTAATCTTGGATTGAAGGGTCCTTCTTGGACTCAGCTTGCAAGTGGCCCTGAAAGACAAGCTCATGATTCTGTTGCGCAGTTCCCAGCTTCATTTGACCAGATGACTCTGCGAAGAAATCCTTTGCAGTTTCCACTTGAAACTTGTTGCACTTGGATGTTTCTAAATGTATTTAATTCTTTTTTGCTATCTCCTTCTAAGTGTCTGCAAGCATTCTACTTCCCTGCATTTCTACCACATTCAGTGTCACCAATTTTACCCCCAATACTTACGAAATCCTCCTTTTCTGTTTTGGCATCATGTCTTTAAATTCTTTGTTCACCTTAATTCTGGCTGACCACACATTGTCTGGCCTTTCTTTGATTTCCTGATGTTTTCTGGTATCTCTGAGGTTTCATGGCCGAGTCAGCAACTTTTATTACATATGGGAGGAGCAACTTCTAGTCTCAGGAAGCAAAGAAAGGACAGCACCGAGTCCACCTCTTTTCACCATGTTAATAACTATTAACTGTGCATAGCACAAAATCTGCTCAAACAATTTCTAAAACTCATTCTAAATACTCCTGTCTGCTGTCCTTGTCCATCCAATCACAAAGCCAATCCAGGCTTCACAAAGCAGTTGTCAATACCAAAGTTCCCAGCTTAGCTCAACTTTCTCTTTGCTTCCAGTGATTAAGAATTTAAAAGTTTAAACTCCAGGATTGATATCAAGCCTGTAGGATGCAAAAACATAATCCTTAGAGAGAAACACACACAAACAGGTTGCTTTTTTCCATCCTATTTAGGACCTGTGTAACCTTCAAGGATGCCAAATAATGATTGTTATTTCGCTTGAGGGGTAAGAGTATTTTACTAGTGGGTAGATTAATTATTTCCCAAAGAAAGAACTCTTAAAACCACTTTTTTTCCTCAAGAATGTATGGTAATATTCTCACATACATCATTATGTGTCATAAACACTATGCATATATACATAGGCATAGCTATGGGAACCATGAATATATAAAAGAAATGCACATAACTGCAGTATTTTTGTAGGTACAAGTACTTAGCTACTCTTTGAAGGTCTGTCTCATAAGTCATGGTGTTTAAGGCATTTCTTTTTCCCCCAGATTGAAAAATAGGTATAATTATCATAAAAGGCACCACTATTTCCAGTGTACCTCTGTGAATAAATATCAATTAATTCATGCATCATGGAATGATAATGAAATACTATAACTTCATCTGTGATAACAGTGTAACTTTTCATGCCCATTCACTTGCAATCATCCTCTCTAGATTGCTAATTATATGCCTGAAGCTGTATTTAGTGGAAAAGATTGAACCATTTGTTCTTCTGTATATTTTGTCAGAATAAGAATAAGCCTATATGAAATATCTTTGGACTTTTTCACACAGAAAAAACCCCAGCACTCAAATCTACTGCATTGTTTACTTGGTATAACTGTAAAATACCTAAATTCTGTGTGCAAAAAACTGCTTGGAGCACATGGGTCCTCTAACCACATACTGCACTCTTCTTGTAAGTCTTTGGGCTATTATGTTGTTATTATGCCATGGCATGTGTGCCAGCACACTATGGCAACACTGCTAAAGAAACAGCAACAAGCACAGATCTTACAGGTGTCCACACAATTTTTCCTGGATCAGTGTCATTGGTTCTATGGTGTCCTATGCATCACAGCATAGATTTATAAGAATATTTTTTCCTTAAAAAAAGTCACAGAAGCAAAATCCTTCCACCCCTTTACTTGTGCACAGGATAGAGCTTATTTGTACTATCTCTTTACATTGAGTAAAACCTTGTACCTCCGTAATCTTATTTCTGCTTAGCTCCAGGCTAGTTTTGTCAATCCCCTCATTGTAGAAGTTAAAGCTTCCAGATTCAGCATTCAGGTTTGATGTATTAAGGTTTGACTGCAGGGATGAGGCTCTGGATTTAGTGGTGGATCTGTCTCTATGGTGACTTCTATAGAAATTGTATTATTTGTGTTACCTGCAGTGATGGAAGGAAATCGAGGCTAGACACTGAAGGTCAGTCTGTCAAGGGAAATGGAAAGAGCCCTGAAAAAATGCTAAGGCCCTGGTTACACAAAGGGCTAAAGAGAGCAGGTGACTATAATTCTCCCCAACGAATTTAAATGCTGTGAAATCACACCATCATTAGTGATGCATTTAGCTGGGACCAGTTTCAGGGATATGCACTTTATTTGACAGTCTCTCTGTATTCTGAGGGATGGACTTGGTTGCAGAGGGAAGCATTTAAAGACTATTTTATGAGGTACCTACATTTATGAGATATAACCAAAAATGTGAAGACCTTAACAGACCAGATATTTTTCAGGTATTTTCATTTAAAAAGATAAGCTTACAAACTCAGGTGCTCCTGAAATCTCCAGAAATATCTGCTGTTTTAATCTCTGTGGATATGTGTAAAAACAGTAAGGTTGCTGCACAGGTAACAATATTTAAAGGAGGTTGAGTTTTCAAATCAGTCTTCTTACAGTGGAAATTCGTTCTTTTATGTCTCATAACATAATTTTCTCTACACCTGAGGTGCTCTCAGCATGTATGAATACATATTCAATATCTCTTGTTGATCGATATAAACCGACTTCTGCAATACGACAACAGTGCATGTATAATTCCTAAACAAAGGGCAGGGGGTTGGATGACTTATGTGCACAGTTTACAGGATTTGGTCTACAGTTCTCAGAAATGCATTTTGAAGCCAATCATGTCAGGAACGACTGAAAAGAGTTGTCATCTGTCATGAATCTGGAAGCCTGTAGGGAAGAAATCTGTGATCTTTGCCCAGTTTCTAATGATTTCACATCACAACTGGCACTAAGCAGAGCATCTGGTGATGTTGCTGCCCCTCGGCCTATGTATGGTGAAGCACAGTAGGGATCCAAATTGTAGGTAGCTGTCCCTTCATGCTGGGCTCATTGAATCAGGATGAGAGGGTGTAGGGTGTAAAAAGTGTACAGCCTCTTTTTCCTGATGCCTTAGCATTGCAAACAGACAGTACCACTCTCCAAACTAATGTTCTACATGAGCCCTAGTAACTTTGCAAAGAGGGGCAATGATATTAAACATAACCACCAAGATATGTGCAAAGGGAAACTGTGCAACCATGTAGTTTGCACCTCTAAAGAAAAATAAAAGAAAACTCAATCTTGTCTTTGAAAGAGGTTTTTACTTACTTTTACCTGCTGATTTTTAGCAAAATAATTTTATTCTGGGCAGCCTGTTCCTGGAAATGGCCTCGTAATTGCTAACTTTATCTTCTGCTGCCAGTGTCTATTTAATCACCTCCTTGTTGCACTCACAGCCCACACACTGACGCAAAATCTCCTCCTGTTCTGATTCTTCGCCTATTAGAGCCTTGGCCCAAATACCTCTCTAATGCTGAATGAGCAAACACTAAGTCAATGTGAAAGTCAACCAGGCATAACTCGCTGCAGAGAGTATTTCTCTGCCTATTCCCTTTTTGTATTTCAAACATAATATAGCCTAACAATATGACCTGAAAGATGTGGGAATTCAATAGCTACATTTAGGTACTTTTCAAAAGCAAATACGTTTCCGGTATATTAAAATACCTTGTTTAACTTCCTGCACTGATTTACTGACAATGTAAATGAGACTATAAATTTAGTTACTTAGAGAAAATTTAGTTACTTAGAGAAAGGAATCAGAACCTAGAGTCAGAGTTCATGTCCTTCTCCCTATGGGTGCTGGCAATCAGCAGATTTGGTGCTGCAAGCCACCAACATCATTGAAAATTAAACTGTTTTATTCAAGTGCTAAATTGCAAGGTTAGGTTTTCCAAGCCCTGAGTTAGGTACTGTCATATCCACTTATGCCAGCTCTGGAACAACTACACTGGCACTGTAAACCCAGCTTTAGGTGCTTGAAGACTTTGAGAAAGTAAAGCATCTCTGGGCCTCAGGCTCCTCTAGGCTTGGAAAATAGATGAACAGCGTCACTCCACAACTCTGTGGTGATCATTTTGTACACAGGTGACTGAATTCCTTCTAAGGTCCATTCTGGTTACCTAAGCCCTTGTTTAGATATGGCCTCGAAGCTTAATTTTAGGAATTCAAGAATTTTGGCATAATGCCAGCATTTGGAAGCAGAGGAGGAATTTCTGTACCTAATCCAGGAGATAAGGTTGCGATATGTGACCCTGGAATTTACAGAGACATGCCCAGAGCCGGTGCTGGGCAGCCATGCAGCTACCTGCAAAAACACGTATCCTCCAAGCACTGCAGGCATGAGCATGGGGCCAGACACCTTGCTCCGACTCAGAAGCTGTATCAGAGGTAGCAGAATCGGAGTTAGATCTTGTGGCTGCCAAAAAACCAGATGAGTAGGAAACATTTTGGTACTCATCTGTGTGAAACTGCAGCAATGCAGAGAGAAATCAGGCTGTTGTGTTTAGCACGTAGGCACTTTAACTGTGTGTGAACAAACTGCCTTCCATTGTCTTGCTGTAGAATATGTTATTTTCCCAGGAAAAGGGTAAATACTGTATTTCCTTGTGGGGAAGCAATAGTTTTCTGGATTGGAAGGGACAGTTGACATGTGTCTGTTGTGGTACTTTCCCTCTGCGCAGTTGTCAGGATGCAGAACAATGCTGGCTGCTGGAGTAAAACAGAATTTTAATGAACAAGCTGCAGGAAGAGAAATAAAACAAATTTGGCTCTGTCCAAGTAATCAGCCACCAAACATGCACATAAAATTCATATATGGCAGAATAACGAGTAAGTGTCTGTGTTCCATTGGAATTTTTCTTTTCATTGACTTTCTCATATAAAGTCTAACCTGGTACATCTATGTAAATGCAAATTTACCTTGAAACTAAAATCCCAGCCTGTTAGTAACTGTCTTGTTGCTGTTAATACTCTCTGTTGCTGTTTCACACCTTACATTTTTTTCTGTTACTTTAAAAAGCTCATTTCATGTAAACAATCAATTTATGTGGCATTTTTGCCTCAAATCCAGGCTGCATTTTCAGACAGTTCATTATTTTGTATTTTCCGCTGCTTACATGAAAAATCAGCTCACAGTGTTTGCTTCGAGAATGTGACAGAGTCCAAGCTTGGGTTTTCTTTTCTACATAGTCCAGCTGTGCCAAGGAACAACCCTGTAAGTGGGACCTCAGGGAATCTGCACAGGATGGCACATTGGTGGGAGGCTGGCTCTTCAGATCCAGCGCTGGCTCTTCAGATCCAGCACTGAGGTACAATCTTGCTGCCAAAGAGGTCATTTCCACTTTTAAATCTTATGATATTAAATCAAATGATGAAATTTTAAAATAAATCAAGTATTAGATAAATTATTTTATATTATTAACTTTTTTTGCAATATGCAAAAGGAAGGGTCAGAGTGGGGAGCACTGTACTGTGCTGTCAGCTCCGTTTTATACCTGCTAGAATGGCAGGGCTGTAGGGACCAAAGACCACTGTCTTTGGTACAGCTTAGAGAGACACTAATGAAAGGACAAGGTTGGATAGAGAAACACAAAGTTTTAGTGCTTCCATTTACTGTTTTGATGTTACAAATTCAAAATGCCTAATACCACACACAAATGGGAACAACGCTGTGTCAGAGTAGGAGCAGAGGAATGAAACCCAGACCCACAGAAATACTGGCAAAGTTTTCATGGACTAAGAGCAACCAGTATTTTGTTGCAGATGTGTCTCTTTCTCTAGGCTAAAGCACTGCTATTTGGGTAGCAGCTGAGAAGCCAAAATAAAGGGTGGTGAAGGGCAAAATGTACTGCATTCTTCAGAGCTGGCAGTGGGACTTCTTAGTTATGTTTCCTGACTTCAACAGATTTTGTAACACTCAGTTACTCAGGGGCAGGCCAGGCCTCAAACTTCTATTCCTGCCTTTCAAAACTGCAACTGCAGCCATACAAAAATAAATAAATAACAGTTATCTACCCTTCTTCTCAAATTTCTGCCTCTACCTTGGGCTTTTTCCTAGGAACACCCATCTCAGCCCTTTGGATCTCATGACTTTCATTTCCTGCAGTCTGGATGTACTTTCCTAGGAACACTCAAAGGCAATGAGAAAGTATTGACATTTTGATAAGGAAAGTGCAGAGATATAACATGCCCTACGGAGCAATGTGCTGTCAGCCAACTGGCTGGCAAAAGGGCCAAGCTGTCTCCTACAAGAGTGAGTCACTTTTCTTTACACCACTTCTTGCTCACTGCAATGAACAAAGGGGAAATGAAGGGCCTGGTCCAGAGCTTGTTGATGAAACACAGAATCTCCCTGCTGGATTTGGCTTCATCATGAATTTTGGCAGCAGTTCAGCCTTTAACATTTTCCACTCTTGAAGACACACTAGCTCCTATTAGCCCTGCTGAATGGTTCTTCCCTTTCCTTTTTAACCTGTAATTCTTTTTCAATTGGAATTGTCTGTAGGGTAACCAAGTTAGCATTTTGCTCTGGGGTGACATTTTCATTTCCAGTGCACAATATCATAATGAAAGTAGCTTACAGTGACTTCTTTCTCCTTCCTTATGCCTCTGACTCTTTTGGAGGCTCCATAACTGCTCCATGAAGTGCTGTGCACCTGGACTCTACGCCATGACCTTTTGTACTCTCTTGTAGTATTCCAGTGTCATCTCAACTCTTCTTTGTTTTATTTAGTGTGTGTGGGTTGGTAGACAGGTGCATTTCAAAGCCTCAGTCAGGAATGAACCCCCCTGCCCCAGAAGATAGTCCCTCCTCTGATAGACAGGTCTCTCAAAGCAGCTGCTGCTGCATTTTGTGATGCAGCAGGACGTGTTGCACCAGCTGCTGCTGGCACAGGAGAGATCAAGACTCATAACATGCCTCTGTTTCTTCCTCTCAATCCTATGTGGGAAGAAGAGTCCCACCTAAGGCAATTTCTAACAGGAGATGATAACAAACTACAGAATGAAAAAGAGAAAATGTTCTTTTCAGATTACATAGACTAAGAAAGATCTGGTCAAATGCCCAGTAGGAATTTCACTTCTAATGTTAACAGTCTTTATACTAGGACCTAAATTTACTCCTTCTTTTTGTTGAGCAATCATTTGCATAGCATAAGGTGCCAATTCTGCCTTGGGATAGGACATTGCTGGAAGCCAAGGGGTCATTCCTATTCTTTGTGTAGCTGTCCACAAGGAAGGAGGTAAGCAGTTGCAGGTTTGATGAATAAGCGATCATGATTTGTTTTCAAGAGGTGACATTTATTCAGGGATGTGCAAAGAGAACAGGATTTCTTGCATCATCCATCTCCCTCAAGACTTCCTATGTATCGTGGCCTCAGCTTAGCAGCTAAGCATGTTTTGTCCAGTGTTTGGAGAATGCAAATGTTGCCCACACACCAGGACTTCAAGAAAACAAGAAAGTAAATGAGGAGAAAGGAGCAAGGAAAAGAAAAGCCTATTGCTTTGTACCTCTATGAAAGGCACTGAGTTCTAGCGCTTCCTCTCTGTTTTTCATATCTTGCTGTGCTATCTCTAATGTAGTTTATGAACTCCTCAGTGCACACACCTGCTTGTTTTATTTGTAATCATACGATGTTCTTTGAATAAATTGCTAACAACTACAACTATAATAATATTGAGCACCAGTGGTATTTACCACTGCTAAAGCAGACAATGGGGAGTTCCCTAACCCAGTGCAAAGAGGTAAGAAGGAGCTTACAAGTGCAGCACAATTAAAAGGTACTAATATTGTTAAGTATTATTAACACTTGTATTTCTGCAGCAGAAGGAGTTACAAGCAGATTCAGATCCCAGTGCTGCACAGTGTTGTTCAAAAGCGTAATAAGATCATTCCTGCCCTGTAAAAGAATACATTCAAACGCTTTTCTCTTGCAGAGCATTCACAGATGAGGGAATATTACAAGATTGAAGAGCAGCTTGCAGGACTGCTAGACAATACAGACAGAGGAATAATACTGTTCCCATTATACAGATGGGGAACATCGATATTTGCTTCAGCTCACACAAAAAGACCTCAAGCAGCTCGGTGAATCCAAATCCCATGATGTCTAGCTCTGCACCTTAACTACAAGGTTGTCCTTAAGTTACTGATTATCAGTGTTGAGGACTTCTAAAAATTTCTTCAGTGTTCAATCTTTTAGCCATTCAAAATCAAGCAATCTAAATTTAATTCTCTTGAACTGGTACTGAATTCAATTTCCTAAAAGTTTGAGATATAAAGCATAATGCTATGTGTGTAGGGAGAATAAAAGAACAGCCTTAAAGTTAATAACACACAGACAGAAAATTATAGTAAAATTTTTAACTGCCATCTTAATAAAGGATAATGTTACAGTACACTGAAATCTGTATCAGAAAAAATTTATTACATCAAGTATTTTATCACTGCAGGGCATACCTGAGTCTTCAGGTGACAACAATTATTAGTTTTTGATTATTTACTCTTTTCCAGAACTATTTCACTTAACATACACATTTTTATTTTGTATATGTTTACAACTCTTCAAATGCACATTTTTTTGTTTTTCAATTTAATTTTTAGTTTTCTAGATCCCAACATTTTGCTGTTGCTATTATTTGATAATATTATCTAGAAAAGAAATAAAGTCTTATATTTCAACAGTGTAAGATACACACATGAGAGATTTCGTGTTTTGTATAAGCCAGGAGGAAAATGATTAACTCCACAATAACTTCCTCCATTTTAAACTCTTGTTGGGGCAGCACTAAAATGAAAATCTAAAGAGGTCATATCTTTTTTTATACTTTGATATTGATAAACCCACCAAAATTGTAATATGGCCCTTGCACTCCAGACCCCCTATTCTGTCCGATCTCTGAGGATGCAAGTTTATTTCTTGGATGATTTCTTATTGCTGATTCTGCCTGTACCAGCTCATGTTTTAATAGCAGAAGATTCCTGATTTAATCTCTGGTGGGTTAAGCAAAATGGCCACCAACATATTAATACCCGATGTTAGTATCACAAATTTTATCTAAGTAGTGCCTCTTCATAGTGTAAAACAAACACTGCAGAGGTTGTAAAGGCTACTATTAATACAGATTTTGGAACCAGTAATACTACTCACAAGACCTTCCAGAATGGGTGTTTTTAATTACTTGATCACCACTTATTTTTTATCATAGAGTATTGAACTATGTTTTCTGTACTACTTTCTAAGCAACAACATAAAGGCTAAATTGTATAAAGCTAAATTATCTCGTTGTGGGCTGAATAATTTCTTCATGAGGGAATGCAGCTAGGGTTCTTGAGACTAGCAAGGAAAGGGATTTCTGGATGCATTCACCAATTTTACTCTCCTGCCATTTATTATCATCCCTCAAACTCTATTCATGAAGCTATTTCCTGAAAATATCTGTATTGGAATACATCCATGACATCTCTACAACTAGGAGGCCTTTCACAATTTCAGAATTTCTAATCCAATCTTTTGTTCATGTCTGTTTTTTTCCATTGGTTCCTCCTTGTTGGTGACTTTGTGGCAAGACACAGAGTTCAGTTCATTCTCTCTATTGTTAATTTATGGTTTGGTTTTTTTTTTTTTTAATTTTTGGTTTGTTTTTTTTTTTTTTTTTTTTTTTTTGGTGTAAATTTTTAATCCTGACTCGGGACAGATGATAGATGAGGTCATAAGTCACATCATTACCTGTTTATGGTATTGGCGTCTGTCTGCTGCGCTTCTGCAGTTGCCTAATTTCTTTCCTCTGTTATCTGGGCCTTCAAGTGTAGTTGTGGCCCTTAGTGACATGGTTTAGTGTTGAGCATGGCTGTGCTGGCTTAATGGCTGGACTCAGTGTTCTTCGGTCTTTTCCAATCTAAATGATTCCACAATTCTACATTCCTCAGCACCTTCTGTAGTTGTCTTTTTCCTGCTTTCTGTAGTTAGGCCAACAGCAATGGAGAATCTGGCCGTCTTGTGATCTCTAGACTTCCGTGTGTCTTCCTCAGACCAGCAGCTGATTGTGCCTTGAAAAGTGCAGATTCTTTACATATCTCTAAGATATGTAAAGAAATAGCCCCTACTTAATGGCAGGGTTCATTGCAAAGAGGTTCAGTCATGCAATCAGGAGTGCCTTCTGGGATCTCTCAGCTGTTTCATCTGGGTCTTGATTCTCTTAATGTTACATCTAATTGTTGAATTCAGAGGCAGAACCTTTAGAAGAGATGTCCTGTGCTCACCTCCACGTTTGATGTGCATCTTCCGTCTACTGTGGATTAGTATTTGAACACAGTGAGGAAGGTATGCTCCTGCATAATGTATTTGCAGCTTCTTAGCAACAAATCCTTTTAAGTGTCCTACAGACAATACACCCCTCCAGAAATAGTGCAATTCCATACTGTCAATATGACAAAACATAATAGGTGTTCCAGACTTCTTCCAAAGTTAGGCTACAATTTCAAAAATTTCCCCTTGCTGGGGAAAGGGAAGACCCTTTCCCTACTTCCCACTTTCTCTCCAAACTCAGAAACTAAAGCAATTTTATTCACTAGCTCTTGTGCATTTATCCATCTCATGGTGGAAACTCCTGTCTGCTCACTTTACTGTTGCTTGATACTGTAGTCATCCTGCACTCGGCAGGGGTGAATTTCTTTTTACAGCACTAGGTCTTTGCAATCTAATGGATTCTGGAGTGCAAGCTCTCTTTTTGCCATATTCTCATTGGCATTCACTCCCTTTCCAGAAGGGTCTATGTACAGCACAAAAGCAGACCATGAGTTTCATACGACTAATGCAGATGTCTGGTATGCAGAGAGTTACCCTCTGATGGAGTTAGTCCCTTTAAGGTTGTCTTATTGGAAAGAAACAGGGCCTCTTACATCCCAGTACAATTCCTCTTAGACAGGTAAAATAGGTCAGATGAATCACTACTTAAAAGTGCCTATTTCTGACCACAGAAAATAAATTGAGTCCTAGGTGACTTGCCTAGCTTCTGGTATCTGCATTGTACGTGCATTTAAATGAGAGGAAACCATCTCCTTGAGCCTATTGACTCTCCTGATCACTTGTTCAGCTCTTACTGCACATTAGACATGGTAATGCCCACTAGCATGCTTTGAATGCAGCTTGCAGTGGTTTCCTCGTGAGGGTTTCCAGTGACTCAGAATCATCCTGCATGTTGTCCTGACCCCCAAGTTAAACTGATGAATATATTTTTCTTTTAAAAAATACAGCAAATAATTCCTTTTGTAAAATAGCAAATCTCCCACATCTAAGAAATCCGCCAGTAAAATGTTTAGCCTTCTGGCTAGTGGACATCTTCTTTTGGGACCAGTCCTGCTTCTGAAGTTGGGGACCCTTTGTAGAAGAAATGAGAGCATGCTATGGTCAGAGTGATAATAAGCAGGACGACACAAGTTCTGTCTCCAGTAGGGTTACACAAGAGCAAGCTGCTGTTACAGATGCAAAAGCATGTCTCAGTTCGTCCCTAGCTGAGCTTTGTGACCCCCCTTTGAGTGCTGCCTGCCAAGTCAAATTTCAGCTTGAACAGTTGAAGCTTGGCAGAGAGTAAGCAACAGAAAGCGGGATCTCTTCAGGGCAATGGCTAGATAA
Organism: Dasyornis broadbenti; assembly: GCA_013397935.1. NCBI lineage: Eukaryota > Metazoa > Chordata > Aves > Passeriformes > Dasyornithidae > Dasyornis > Dasyornis broadbenti. Next base: position 101,589 of record VZRN01000025.1, read on the forward strand.
CATTAATAATGGACGTTGCTACCAGCTCTCTCCTAGTTGCTCACTGACAATACTTTATTTTTGGTCATTCCTATGCTTAGTTAAAAAAGATGCAAGAAAATCCTTGGTGATTTTCTTGGATCAGTTAGATTGATGTGGTTACACTGAAATACCTTTAGAGTGAATAATTTCCTTCCTTAACTTGCAGAGTCATGCTCTTAGCAATGGAGAGACATAGGCAGGCTCTATCCTTGTAATCATAAAGGTGAAATTCCCAAGTTCTGTCTCTCCTGTTAAAGTCCTGAGCAAGTGAATCATCCTGAAGCACTGTAGCAGGACCCAAATGGTGCAGAAAGCTTGGGACATATCTTCAAAGTACCCAGGTTCTTTTTTTCTTACAGACCTGGGATTGATACATTTTTTCTTGGATGATGGAAAAAACCCAATTTAGTTTCCAGTTCTTCTTCTGGCTTTCAGCAATGCAATACCTACAGCCTGCAAAAGTCTTTGAAAAATCCTTTGCTAATCCTGACACCTTTTTTTCGGTTTGCAGCTATCTGACTGATTTATAACAGTTTCAAAGGGAATTGAACACCCTATCTATTATCAATCAAACCTCGCTTCTTGCTAAACTGTAGAGAGACTATTCCAGCTGTATGGCTGTTACTCACCAGGCACCATGTACCAGCAGAGATATTAGAGGTCTTGAACTTTGCAGAGAGCATTCTCATAGCACTCACTGAGTTATGTACTGTTGCCACAAATTTCCCATGCATCGTGATGAGAATATGCTACACTCATGCAGGACAGTGTTATTTTCAATCAAATTTGAGTCAGGCTGGGATATGATAATATATTTTTATTCAGTCTGTTACTTGCAACATCAGGTGCATCAAGGAGCTGGAAGAAGCTTCAGAAAGCCGGGACTCCCAAACCAGCCAGTTTTCTCCAGTGACTGAGCGTGGAATTCAGTTTACTGGACATTAACCTAAACACCACTTAAATTAATTCCTAACATTCAGATAACTGAAATCAGGGGAGATGAAACCCTTCCTAATTCTGTCTTGGGAGTCCTAAGTTCCTAACTTATGGAAGTAAAGAATAGTAGTGTTAGAGCAAATGAGCAGTTTAGCAATCCCATGTTTCCATCTCTGATAGTGACTAGTATCATACCAATGTGAAATCTTTGAAAAAATGGATCATCAAACCTTGATTATTTATCCAGGTTGGTTTTTTTTCTCCCAGTTTACTTTTTTTTTTCTTTAATTGTGCTCAATAACTCTATAAAGGACAACTTTCTTTCTGGGAACAAGACAAGTAATGAACATGGATTAAAATCCAGGATGGTTGTATCTCCAATAGATTGTACTGAACTTCTTTGTCCTCACAGCAGCTGGTGTGCTACAGGCATCACAATTCAGCTGGATAGATACCATGGCTGCAGTGGAGTCCTGCACCTCCTGTAAGTGAGCCAAAGCCAGAGACCTTACTGAAATAAAGGATTTGACTACACAGGGGGAAAAAAAAAGGGAATTAGGTAATTTTGATACTTGCAAATTTAGGGATTTTTTTTCCATATAAAGTATAAATTCATCATAAAAATGTGAAATTTAACTTTTAATTTCACTTTGGAATAAATAATTCTTTATTAATATGGTAGGGTGTTTGGTT
>VZRN01000025.1:103317-118984 GCA_013397935.1 Dasyornis broadbenti
TTGGTTGGTTTTTTCAGAAGTAAAATTTCCAACTTCAAGCACTCCAGATCCAGATATCTCATCCCAAAATGCTGCAGGATGGAAACACTAATTGCATGTGATATACTGCTCACCATTTTATTCATATGCTTGACCCTATGCAGACTCAAGTCCTGCAGCACTTTGTAAGGAGGGAGTCTCACAGTCCAGTTTCTGAGAAATGGCTGTGGACAGGATGGACTCTGACCGAGCTTTCTGCCTGTTGGCTGCACATAACACATGGAATGTGGGTAGCAAAGTCTATTCCAAACTTGTACATTACCTTCAAATGCAACGTGGAAATCTTATTTTTGCTATGAGACAAATCTTGTTCACTCATTCTAGTGGTGAAATCTGCTGCCTTCAATGGGACTTGTCACCTGGAAAAAACTCTGGAGAAAGACAGCACTGGTCGGAGAGCAAACTGTTGCCCTTCTCACTTCTAAAAGATGAACTTTTGAGTGCAATCAAAGCAGGTGTCAATGACATTTGACTCTACATTTCTGTATGGCAAAACAAACCTACAAAACTCCACTTACCCCCTCTATTTCCCTCTTGATTTACAAAGGTGGAAACTTTCAGGATGTCTTAGCTGTAGACAATAAAACACTTTTCAAAAACACATTAAGAGTGTCAAAAACCACCTTTGAGATGAGTAACATCTTTTAAAGTAATGGGCTAAATCAAACCAAAACCTTTGCTGACATATTGATTGCGTTTGTGTTAGTCGGTATAATGAAAAATTAACTTTACACATAAAAAATTTATTGTAGCTTCTTTTATTGCCTAGGAAGAAAAGTTTAGTGTAGCCAACTGAACGATGTTTCTTCATGGGTTGTCTCTTTATACACTTTATTATTGTAACTTATGGGGATGTTTGTAAGCAAAGGAGTGTTATTTATTCTGCAGTACTCCCATTTGCTCACTCATTATGCTCATCATGGCTCTAAGTAATAAACTTCATAATATCACACATTAATGGGGTTATTTAAACTATAACTACTATAAGTTAATGTGCAAATGCCTTGCAGTTTTCCCATGTTTACTCACAATTTTTCAATAATGTTCAAGACGTGCTCTGAGTCTGGGAAGAATCACACACTTTAGTGCAATAATGTATGGGGAAATGTATAGTTATTTAATAAATATACAGGAATTGACATTAATGTCTGTGTATCATTGGGTGTGCCCATTCATTAAAATGATTAGTTGATACTTATTTGTTGGAGATAAAAGATATTTAGTACCATTTCATGCAAATTGCAAATACTTGCCCAAACCAGAACAAACTTTGAAAAGAGAATATTAAGTCTCCCTTGTTTTTCTAAGAGTAAGCTAAAATGAGAAGCAGCTAAACTGCAGTTACCCAAAGGCAAGAACTCTGGTAATTAATTTTGTTATTGCTTGTTATATATTTTCTTTTGCATGCTGACCAGATCTATAGATCCATAATTGTTCTGCATGCTTTCTGCTTGAAAGAAAAGCTTAAGATTTTAGGAATTCCTAATAACTTTTGTAAGAAACCATTATTTTCTGGCTGCCTTAAATGCATACTGAATAGTTTTTCCTTTGTTCTCAAAACCAAAATGTACATGAGTGATCAATAATACAGCAAGTATCTGAGTATTGAAAACACAGATTTTTCTATTGCCTAGTAGAAGTAATCAAACTTCCCACGATGCCATGCTTTTGTGTTGAAATTGATAAACTTCAACCTGACTTTTCAGATTATAATTATTTTACTTTATGAGTTTCAGATACCATCTCTGTTCTTTAAATCAATTTTTAGCCATCTAACAGAGCACAAAACAGCATGTATCAAAAAGCTGATCCGATGAAATTACATCACTTTCAAAAGCAGATGCTCCCATTATTCAGAAAAAGCCATTGATTTTTCAGAGTACTTCCTGATCCTCCTGAGAATGACAGCTAGTGATGAGGAAACCTCTTGGTAAAAGTCACTGATGCAAATTTGAAACACCATTTTACATGACAGATGAGAGCTATTAATTTGTGAAAAGATACGTGTGCTGTAGGGCATATGCCTATAAGTGAAAAGTCCAGCACCATCACAGCTCAAGCTTAAGTAAAGAAATAACTGGGAGGAGGGGATACCCAGTGCACCTTGAAGGTCAGTTCCTCTCAATTTCACATGAGCTATCCCTGGCTTGATTGAACAGTTTGAGATTTGGATCCCACCTCCCCCTGCCCCACCACCTTTCATTATAACAGATAAAGGGACAGGATCTTCTGTTTTGAAATGACCCTGAAAAGTTCAGACCAAAGCCCTTTTAAATCCCATTATCTGAAATGCAGAAATCCTCTATGAAATGCTGCCAAGCATTGCCATGGCAACATGATGTCACCTGGTGACAGAGCTAGCATTGTAGCATTTAGTTGAGACCATGTTGCTTCCTCATGAGCAAAAAGGTGATTTTGAAAGTGGGGACCCATCTGAGCAAAGGAACATCTGCAATCTAAACATTTCCACTCACCTTCAGGGAGAGAAACTACTTTCATTTCTCATTTCTGAACATGGGGCAGGGTATAAATCACAGTCAGCAGACTTGATAACTTTCATTATCAAGAAGGGGAGTGAATGGAGGATAAACTTTTATCAGTCAGTAAATGTCCTAAAGGCAAGCGAGCGAGGGAGCTGGGAACCTGACTCTGCAGACTGGCTGGTCCTCAGGAGTGATGGATAAGGCACTCAGCTGCTGCTCAGGGACTCAGCTTGGGCTCCATGAGAATGGCTCACGTGTCACATTGCTCACATTGATAATATTACACTATATTTAGCCATTTGCTTGCGATTCTGACATGCATTAAAATATGTGCTTTTTCTTTGAGTGCCTGGCAGATTTTAGACTGAGCTTTAAACTTGTGAGGGTGGATCCTGATTATGTGGGTGCACTGCTTCACTATTATGGGCCTCAGCCAAGAAAAACCTCCCAGTCAATATGCTTTCTCTCCAAGCTTTTAATAGCCTCCAGAGCAAGACAAGTACAGAAATTACCCATGAAATCTGCTACAGCATGAGAAAAATAAGATATTTTGGCATGGATTGGAGGTGAAGAAAACAGGAAAGGGGCTGCTGGAAATCTTGGCCATTAGAAGTCCCACATATGAGCAATTGCAACATCCTCTGGAGAAATGCAATGCACATACATTTTCCTCTTTTTCTCGTGTGTTTTTGGCTTCTGTACTGCCTCCAAATTCTGGAATCCATGAGGGTCCTCAAAAATACAAGGCAGAACCAAAACTGCATTACAATGCACTGAGGATTTTTTGCAAATGTGCATGTCAAAATTTTCACTAATTTGAATCTGAGTTCACAGTCCTTACGGCATGAGTGAAACTAACACCTCATAATGACACACAGGCAAAACTGCAAGGCAAATTTAATTTCAATATTTACAGCAAATTTTAAGCACATTTCAAAGCTGTGAGCTAGTCCATCTTTGTTGGGTTTTATTTGGATTTACACCAAGAACAGTTAAAAAAGTTATAACTGGGATATTAATTTCTCCCATTTTCTTTCAAAGAGGTTATACTGCTCCATATCAGTTGTAGTATAAATAAAAATATGTTTGAGTGGAAAGGAACTCTAAAAATCACATTTAGTACTCTTGAAATCATACAAGATTTTAAAGCATTCTTTCTTGTGCTGATATTCTTCAAGTTTCACTTTTCTAGAGACAACTCAAGATATGAAATTACAATACATTTATTCTGGCATTTCAGAGTCCTTGCTATTGTGATGTGTGAAGAAGAATCTCTTCAACTCTCCAATTTCTCTTCCCTTGTTGATTTAAACCCAACTAAATTTGGTTGTACATTTTCTCCTCAACTGGGTGAAAACCAGTCTCAGGTCTCTGAGCCCAGCATCTCACTATGTCTTTCCACAGCATAACATTCATTTTGTAGACCTAATGAGCTTTATTTAAGACTCTGCTACAGTATTTGAAGACCTTTCCAGAATCCAATTTCTCTAATACTTAATAATTGTCTCCTAATTTCCAGTTTGTGTATATTCACACTTTTCTGCTAAGTCCCATTGAGTTTTCACATCAAGGCAGATGGAAGTCAAAACCTGCTCTCTCCCTAATATTCATAATCTGTCTTGCCTGGCTATCTCTATAACTATTTTTTTGATACATAATTTTGCTGCTGTACATTTTAACAAAGGCAATACCCTTACCTCACTAAGAAGTGTGGATGATTCTATGGTATACTTCAGTGGCAATTTTTTGCAGTGAAACTTAGCTGTTTTCTGGGGTATACTATAATTCCCCACCACAATCATTTGGGATGAAGTCAGTGAAGAAAAACCTGGGTTATCACAGTTTTACACTTTGGAGGGCACTAATTTTCTTTGAAATCAGTGGTGATTACTCCTTACTTCTTAAGGATTTAGCTGAGATCAATTGCTGTTCAGCATCTCTGAAGTGCAGGTTTTGTATAAAGGTGCTGAACCTTCGATTCAGGCACCCACTGCTAGGGACCCTTTTTTGGAAACACTTGAAATGGCGATTTAGCCTGGAAGGAGTACCTCCGAGGGTATATATGCTGTGACAGTGACAAATGTGGAGGCACTGGGCAGCAAAGATCAAGGGTTTTACCCTGTCCAGCCCGTGCTAATGGTCTGTTGCAAGTCCTGTTTCACTGGGCAGGAGTTAACTATTTAGCTGCAGTCATATTTCACAAGATTGTTGAGTTAACATTACATGAATTATACACGGTTTATAAAATGATTATTTAATCAGTGGAAAATTAAGTTCATAGATGTTTTCAAAATCTGAACTAGGACATTCATCAGCAGAACTGCTAAATTTTTAATCAAGTCTGCTGTGCTTGATGTAGCTATCATTCTAAATTGCCCTCTCTCTGCTGGTCCTCTTACTGCAATATATATCTTAGTGCTATCCTTTCTCATTGCTAATTGATTTTTTTCAGCTCAGATTTAAGGCAGAGTGACATGCCATTCAGCATTTTCATCAAAGGACAGTCTTTCTTACTTTTAACAGATGAAATGCTTTAAATATTAGGAAGAGTGAACTGCAAAGTTCTTTGGTTCCTTCTTACTTAGAGGCATCTTTTGAAAGGAAACATGGCAGAGGTATAAAGGGTAAGGAGTTTTGCTTGTCTTGAAGATGAGGAACAATTTGAAATTCTCTGGCCTGGATTTGTTTTGGGATTTGATTCCTTCAGTGATTTCTGGAAAAGGTCTAGATGAGAAGCAATGAGAAATACAGTATCTCCAGGTATTTTAACCATCTCCCACCCCATGTAAGAATTCAGTTGCAATCACAATTTTTCCTGTTCTGTAAAAACCTTTCGGAACTCTCTTTCATCAAAACCATGAGAAAAATATGTTCAAAGAGGGGAAAAGCTCCAGAGAATTCACCCTGTGTATAACCTGAAAGTCTAGATACCACCCCACCAGGCAAGGGAAAGAGTGTAATATCTTCTCAGCCCTGGTTTCTCACATCCCACTGAGCAAACTTTCCAGGAGGGCCAGTACCTGAAGAAGGGAAGCCTTTCCAGGTAGAGATACCTTCACTTCAACCTCTCACTGTACCGGTAGCCCAGTCTGTTTCTAAGGGAATTTGGGATGCATGTAGGAAGCCAAGCAATCTCATCTTTACTCACCTGAGCAAACATTTAGCTAAATCTCCTTATAAGCACTAGCTGTCTGCACAAGCATATTATGAAGCTCACTGTGCATTTTTAAGAGTCTTAAATTTGTCCATCAGCTGAATAGGTTTCATTCTTGCTTGGGACTTCCACCTATTACTTATAACTTCTGAATGGCATGACTTGTCATACTAGTACTCTAGTCTAAGGTTCAGGGTCATTTCTTAAGGACACCCAGGCCTTGAATCTGTCAGTCAAATTCAATGCAAGTAAGAGATTTTTACGTATGGATATAATAGAAACAAAAAAAACCCCACCCAGCTGTCCATATGGTAAAATTTTTTCATGTTGGATTTCAAAATATACCAAAGGTCAGTTACCAGACTGTGTACCTCCATAGTCTTAAAAGATGGAAGAAATTAGACCTAAAATGTGGTACAAGATGACATTTCACTTCTTTGCTGAGACAGTGGTCAAACACGGGAACAGGCTTGCCAGAGAGGTCGTTGATGACTCAAGTCTATCAGTGTTAAAGAGGCGTTTGGACAATGCCCTTAATAAACATTTTAACTTTTGCTCAGCCAAGCAAAAGGCTCTGAGGTGGTCAGGCTGTTGGACAAGATGGCTGTTGTAGGTCTCTTCCAACTGTAATATTCTATTCTATTCTATTCTATTCTATTCTATTCTATTCTATTCTATTCTATTCTATTCTATTCTATTCTATTCTATTCTATTCTATTCTATTCTGTTCTGTTCTGTTCTGTTCTGTTCTGTTCTGTTCTGTTCTGTTCTGTTCTGTTCTGTTCTGTTCTGTTCACAATGGAAAGTTCTGTATTAGTTAAGAGTTTCTGAGCCTCACAATATATTTTTGTAGAAACAAGTGTTATTCTGGAAGTTAAAGATGTTGCGACACATGTAAATTTTGCTCTCAGTTGCCTTCCAGATGCTTTATACTCCTCAAGTTCTTCCATTAGTCCCCATTCTCTTAAATTTTTGTATGTCTAATGTAGCAAGACAGAGAAAAGATTCAATAGGATAATCCAGCATCTGTTTTGAAACAATTCTTCTCCAGCAATATATTTTGAATACTATGTTTATTTTATGAACATACTTCTTCACAGTTTTGTTATTAATTTGGCTAATATAAAACCAGTGAAAATAAGGACCAGATGCTTAGCTGGAATAAAATTTACACCAGCTGAAGACCTATCCAGAGTTACTAAAACCTCCTATGGTGAAACACAGCTCAAAGTGTCAAGACACAAACTGTTATTTCATATCGCTCTGAAACCATGCAGAAAAATAAAGATCTGCATGGGCTCAATGGAGAATTATAAATAAACCTTCACTTACTCAAGATATTTCATGAACCATTTTTCATATCCTGCCAAATCTGAGATGATTTTTAAGCTGCTAAAAAAACCATAATAGTTTGAGGTTTATAACAAAAGTTTCGTCTTGTTTTTTTAACAGATAATTGACCAAGATTTATTTTACTGATTCATACCCACTTCCCTCCACTTTGAGTTTATTCTGCATGCAGTCCAAGGATATATATATATAATCTTATATATATACATATATATGACTACTGCTACTTATTCATACTGCACATCTAAGATGCACCCAATGTATGAAGAAGTTTTCAAATTAAATAGCTCAATCCTCAATCACTTCCATATACTGCAGGTCTATTTATGGCAGTACTACTAGCCTCTGGTTTGCACATGTATTTATTTAATGTTCTTTAAAATGTTCTTTAAAATGCCAACTGTATTGCTAGTTTTCTTTTCATGACAATAACCCATTTCTTTCAGAGTCTTTGTATTAGCTTGTTGCCAGGGTTGTTATTTTCTGTGTTGGTGATGGGGTGTCTTCTGTTTTTCCAGGAGGCTGCATTCATCAAGATGGAGAGCAGACAATTATTATAGAGATTTTAAATTTTCACAATTAAGTCCCACTCCTTCTGCAAAGACTTAGCCATGTTCCTTACTTTAAACATGTGATCTGACCCACTGAGCCCAGAGGATTAGCATTAAGCGCATGTGTATATCTTAGCACTTCAGAACCCAAATAACATTTGGTTTTTTTTATATTTCTGAACATAAAGGAATTTATCTGGTGATAATTAGCCTCTAAGCAGTTAGTTTCAAAGTGCATTGCTGATTACAAGAGGATTCATCCTGGGGCAAACTTCTGAGTAGGGACTTAGAAAGCCTGAGTCAAGACCTGGCTCTTTCACAGCCTCATGAAATAAGTTTGAATAAATCACTACATTTCAGATAGACCTAAATTCATTCATCTTCCTAACTCCCTGATTTGAAATGTCTCAGATTTAGGTGCCCTGATGTGCTTACACATATATAGACAAAAAAAAATCTTGCAGCTGATTGCAATAAGGCAGGGTGCTACTCCTGTAAACAATGAAGTTGTAACATCTGTCCATGGTGTTAGTGAGCGTGTACCCAACCTCAGTATCTTGTCTCCCAGAATAGGGCTCAGTGGTTTTACATGTAAAGGTTCTTTAAGACATGGTTGTTTTACTAATGGCACTGATTGCCATTTAGTCTGGCCACTAGCTGCTGTGGTCATGCAAAATAATAATAAAAAATATAGAAGAATAATGTTAAAATCAGTATTTAGCTACTCTTTAAACATATCCTTGTAAGTATGTAGAAGCTATGCTCTACAGCTGCCTACATTCATATATATTCAGCAGTACTGGGGTAATTATACCATTTGTATTTCAGAGAATTATGGGAGTCTACAGTAAAGTTTCCTGCATTCTCATCACATATGTCTTCAGCTGAACATGAGTCAGACCTGCACTGTTTATTAGAATATTATTAGCATAAGTTGGTTTAGTAAAGTAGTAAATAATTCATAAGGAAATCTGCAAAAGCAAATATGTTTGCCACATCCCCCATCTTCATTGGGTTTGAAGAGAATTGTTCACTTTCTTCAAATATTTGGTTTAAAAATGTGGCAACAGTACATTGTTTTCCACTCCAGATGGCCTGTGCATTTTTCTCTTTCCCCAGCAAAACATCTGAAACTTGGTGCCATGGTGAAAGCAAGAAAGACATATAGACAACTAAGGTTCTTAATCTGTTGTTAAAAGACAGCAGGGCATATAAGATAGCATGGATCTCAGCTTGCAAGTACCAGAGGCCAGGTGCAAGGTGTTTAAACACATAATTTCCACTGAGGGTTTGTTATATGGCTGCACACTTGTTTAAACAGAAACAGCACAGTGACACCTATGCTGCAGTCACACAAAGTGATGAAAGTTGGGAGCAAATCCCCAGTGTAGTGGGCACTACAGGAAATAAAGGGAGACACTGCTCACCAGAGCATTTACAGACTTATCCTCCTTCTTCTAGTTTAATTTCTGTTGGTACTTAATATGCCAGGCAGGCACACAGCTACGGAATAAGCACTGTAATGACAATATAGAAGAGGTTTGGACCCTCTAATGGTATCATAGCCCTTTTTATAGAGTTTCAAAAGGTTATAATATTTCCAAAGAGTAGGGATGCCTCCAGACCACTGAGTTTGACAGCCTAACATATGCCCAGACCACCTGCAAGCCCCACACAGTGTGTTATCCTTCTGGGAAGAAAGAGGCAAGCGGCACAAGCAAATCTTAAGCAGACACAGTGTGACCAGATGGTGTTAATTCCAAAGTCAACTCATGCACCTAAATTTGGTTCCTCTCAAGAGGGACAAACACACAAGATTGTAGCGTGATTTTGAACTGTCACTTCCTAGAGCTGGTGTGCCCAAACAGGGATGAACCTTTCAGCTGTTCTTTGAAATGTCAAGTTCAACTACACCAGGGTTAAAGCCTGCCATAACTGAATTCAGGTCAAAGCTAGAAGACTAATCTGTTCTACCAATGAAATATCCACTTTCAGATTGACTTTTATGTACCAAATCCTCACAGAAAACAGAAACACCAAGAATTTGGGGGAGAAGGAAAAATAACATCAGCATTTTGAAAGACTTATGTTCATATTGCACCTGAGAGTAAACTTTTAAACATTATTAAAGAAAAAATAGCTAATTGGGAAGCATTTATTAACCAAAAATATATTTCTGTAATTTGAGGAGTTTAAAAGTAGGAGGACTTCAGTAGTCAAGGGATGACTCATCTCTGCTTTTAGCAGGGGAGAAAGTAAACCCATCTTAGGCTAGGTGTCCAAGCTCCCATGATAAGGAACCGGGGAAAGAAGTGTCTCCTGAGGTAATCCAATTCACCTGAGACATGTCTTTGGACCCACTCCTCCTGATAAAGTTTATGTCTACTTCTGTTGACTCTGAAACACAACCAAAGTACTGTCTCATTAGAGAAGTAAGCCTTTACGTGGCTAAAAACAAGTCATTTTACCATCTGTAAAAAATGTATGTATAGCCTAACTAATAAACTAGAATTTTTAAAATACAGTTTCTTTTCTAGTATGTTCTCAAGTGAAGCCTCATGTGTGTCTGATCCGAACTTCATGACATGAAATCTTTACAGCTTCTCTGCCGTTGTAAGTTTGCACAGCACACTGCAAGATACCAAGCACACTGCTATCAGACAAATAAAAAGAATAATAAAACTCAATCATGCTTGTATATATAGAAGGCCAATCAATGTAAACACAGGGTCTCTCTAAACAGAAGAAAAGCGGAAGCCAGATGGCATGAAATCATTGATAGCTGTTTCATAAACTTTTCCTGCAATCAAATCTAATTGAAATAACACTAGATTGTAGGCTTGAGCAGGTGGGCAGCACACACAGCTGTTTCTGCTAGATGATTTCCAAAGAATACATACATAAAACATTTCACAGGGACTGACATACGGCAAAAAAGGGTTACCCCAGATGGAATGCTCTCTTTCAGGCTTTATTTCACTGACAGATTTCTGAAGCCTGGCTCTTTAAAAATATGGGCAGAAGTGTTTTTCTGGAATAGTTGAACCAATTACAGCCATATACAATGCTGTTGGGAGCTATGGCCTGGTGTTGAAGTGTCTTCAACGCCAATTTGTATTTGAAGGCAAAGGAGAGCAGAGAGGGACCTCCTAGTGTCTGGTTTATTGCTTTGCAGTCAGGTAGAGTGAATGTAACTAAATCACCTCTGACAGATATTTCTGTTTCACAGAAATTTGCCAAGAAAAGATTAGTTCAGCTTCCTCGGTAATTTATTCCAGTTTTCCCTACACCTATAGCCAGATCTTTCCCTTATCTCTAAACCCCTTTTTAACACAATTAAACTAATGGCCATACATGGTCAAGGAGAGGAAACAGTTAATATCTTTTTCTGTTTTAATCTTTTATATATTGATGTATTTCCAATGTCCTCTCTCCTGTTTTTGTCATTTTCTGTAGACAAATATCCCATGGCAGAATTCCTGAAGACTCACAAATGAGCCTAGAAGAACCAGGTAAGTCTTTCTAGAGAGGTCCAGCACCTGAGGTAGGCCTGGTATTTTGGGCTGAATTTTACTTTGAGCTTTTGTTTGCATTGGAAACTAAGACTCAAAACAAAATACTGAGAAAGGAAGGAAAATGGAAAAGAGCAACTTATGTGGATCAAATGAGAGCCTGAAATAAGTGAATAAGTGAAAAAGTGAATAGTGTAGGCCCACTACCTAGTGCATTCTGGCTAGATGATATAGTGACGTTTCTATTCTTCATTATCTTTATATAAATATAATACAAAAAGATTAACATGTTTTTTTTTCTATTACTATTTATATCAGAATCTGTGTATTTAACACCTCAGTCTAAAAGATTCAAATCTGCCACAGTATTACTAAGAGCAATTCAGAAGTGATGGCATAAGTGAACTCTGGTTTCTCTTCAGGTTCTATAAATCTCTTGTCTTTTACTAAAGATTTTCATGAAGATGAACAATTTATTTACAGCAGCCTTCCAGTACTTAAAGCAGGCCTCCAGAAAAGATAGGGAGGCATTCTATCAGGAAATGTAGTGATAGGATGAGGGGGTAATGGTTTTAAAATGAAGGATAGTAGATTTAGATCAGATATTAAGAATAAATTCTTTACTGTGAGTGGGGTGAGATACTAGCATGGGTTGCCCAGAGAAGCTGTGGATGCTACATTCCTGCAAGCATTCAAGGACAGGCTGAATGGGGCTTTGAGGAAACTGGTCTAGTGAAAATTGTCCCTGCCCATGGCAGGGGATTTGGAACTAAATGGTCTTTAAGGTTCCTTGCAACATGAAATATTCTGTGATTCTAAGAATAGAATTACATGCAAACTATGTTTTTTAATAATGATGATCTCTTGGACTGCAGGAGTATTTCTGGATGCTTCTTTGAAAATGTTACTTCTGAGGTTAATGGCAGGCAGCCTTCCTTCCCCGACCCCAGTATATTAAAAATATATCTTAATAGTATATTAGTGAGTCCAGGAGTAGAGGAGGGGGAGGAAACATCATTATAGCACTACAAAAAAACCTAGTCAAAAAGTCCTGACCTGCAGAGGTGTCCTAGAGATGTGCCACCCTGTGGTCATTTTCCTTAGAGGTTTGGCTGCCCCTGCAGAGACTGGGCATGGTGCAACACAGCCCCTTGCTCCTTTCTCATACAGTTGCAGTTACATCCTTTTGTTTCTTCAGAAATGAGGTACAGTTCTCAAGGGAAAATCCACACTCTGCAGAGAGAGAGAGAGAGAGCAGGAAGAAATCATCAGTAGCCCCAAGTAGTGGGAGCAACTGTTTGCAAAAGGCAGTGAGAATCAAGCCCTGGGGTGATATGACTTTGCAAGAAATAAATGAGTGTGAAGCAAATGCTTTCGAAAGAACCTATCTCAGCTCTGCGGCAGAGAAAACTGCAACACACAGAAAGAATCAGTGACAAAAGATCCAAAAGAGGCAGTTGATTCGCTGCAGGGGAGAAAACAAAGTGTTTACAAAGATGCAGAACAGTAAATCATCAAAGTATTCTGAAAACGTTTCAAACGTTCATTCCTACATTTGTATGGAAGCCACAGTAAAGAGAAAAAGACACAGCCCTTGCCTTTCAGGCCATTTGGACTCGAGCAGGTGTAGCATGTCAAGTGAGAATAATAGCAAAACAACAACAAAGGAAAGAGGAAGGACCGCAGGAGGAGTGGGAGCACAAGGATCATATGTAAGTTTATGTAATTAACTTGGATTTCTGGGGAAAATCATCAGCTTGTTTATTGACTTGTTCTCTATCTCTTTACTTTCCTTAAACTGAAGTAGTTATTTCAGGCTGCTGAAGGGGTCTATTTTGAGTGCAGTCTCATGAAGGTTGATTATGGGAAGGGGTTTGTAGAAGGCAAAGGAGTGAAGACAAAAGGAGAGATGAGATAAGGAGCAATAGATGCAGAAACGGAGGGGACCTGGTGCAGATCCTAGCACTGCTTTCAATAATAGCTCATATAGAGCTTTTCAAGCATAGATTTTGAAGTGTTTTAAATTGAAATCTGAATCATCTTATTCATATTATAACAGGATAAATTATGTGTTCAAGGTCACTCAGCAGAAAAAGAAAAATGCACTGTAGCTAGGCAGAGGATTCACAACCCCTGAATGTTAGTGCCATGCTGTCCACAAGCCACACTGCCCCTCCATCATCTTGGACTCTCTCCTGCAATGCAGAGCTGATGTATTAGAAATTAATTTATCAGCTGCTTTCTCTCTAAGTTACATGCTGAAATACCATGTCAGCCCATTTGTAGGGAGAACTGACCTTAGTGGGAACATGTACACAATGCAGGGATTTACTGCATGATTAAAGAGGGTTTAAGCTCTCTACTCATCCTTATTATGAGTATCCAATGTAAAATGGTACCCAGATATGTAACACAGTCACAGCTAGACTGGAGACATATCGAGACAAATTTGTTTTCAGGACCACAGACAGGCCCCTCTGAAGGCCAGGTACAGTCTGTTCAGATAATGGTTTGCAATACACCCTAAGTGGACAGGTGATGCCTGAAGTCCAGACATTTACCAGCATGCTTGGATGTAAGAGAGGTCAGAAAATGCCACGCTCGTGGATCCTTTGAAAAGTGCTCGCTCAGAGTTATGGATGTGCCAGCATGTCGATACACGTATGACCTTTTTCAGGCGTTTGAAATGCGTAAATTCTGCTGACTCCCAAACCACACAGAAAGACTTTTGACCTAGAATCACAGAATCACAGAATGATAGAATGACTCAAGTTGGAAGGGACCTGTAACTATTGTTTGAATTATTCCAAGTTTTAATGTTCTAATCACATGTTAGTTTATACAATGAGCAGATGTGGTAGTGCATTCCCCCGGCTCCCTCAGGTCACAGTGTGATCTGAGAAATGTTCATTAGTCCTCAACCTTGACAAACAGCACCTGGGCTAAGCTTCTCTTGAGCTTATCAGAAGCAATGTCTGCTTCCATAAGCTTATGCTAACAAGCTCCTATTTTTAATGAACAGTCTTGGAAACTTGTATTTCTTGCCTGAATAACAACCCAAGTGGAGTAACATTTTTGTTACTGAACTTTCAAAGAAAGGTAACAATCTAAATTGTGGCCAGGATGAAAAATTATCATGACTAAAGCCGACTCTCTTGTGACCCTATGAATAGCCGTCCTAAGTGAGAGCCTTTGAGCTTTCCTGGACCACAGTGGGAGGTGACCAGCAATCGGTATCTGAGCGGGACACCTCTCAGAGCCAGCGAACTCTCAAGTTTGCTATACTTGGAGAATCACTGCCAAACAAGGATGGTGGGTCCTGGGCTGATATAGCTCACTCTTCGAGGCTTGACTCTGTGGCCGTTTAGAAGATGCAAAGGCATCTGACATGAGTAGTTCACTGAATTCAAGGGGAATTATTCACAGGTATACCTTGTACATACTCTTTAGGTCTGTGTGCATGAAAGTGTGAGTATGGCCTAGCAAATGGAATGTTGCTCTCCTGGATTCGTAAGTACTTTAGATTTGTACGTTAGGCCCGTGAGTTACTGTTGCACTATAGTAAATTTTACGCTAATCTTTTGTTAAATTGTTTAACTTAAGTTATCAATTAAGAGCTGTTAAGTTTAAGTGCTTTTAAAACTTTAGGGTTAAACTGTTGGTCAAGTCCAAGGCTCAGTTTAGCCTTGTGACTCAACAGGAAGGTCTTCCTTATTCCTTTTTATCCTTGTACTTTCCTATCCATACTCTTTCCCCCCCATGCCTCCAGCCTCCACGTAGGTAATTCTTGGGTTGATTTTGGTTTTAGATTCATTGATTTTAGATTTTAGCTTGCTTTTTCTCTGTGTGCTTTAACCATCTAGGGAGTAGTAGAGTGAACCTTGCCAATGAACTTTGCCATGTTTTCACTTTTTTATTAAACCTGCTTTTGCTGACTGACTCTTTAAGCAACCTTAAAACAATCATTTGCAACAGCAGAGAAATAGTTTAATTTCACAGAGTACACAGTAACAATCTTTTCTTTTTTTAAATACAATTATCACATGTCTTGTTCAAGAAACCTTTTCAAATTAAAAAAATCTTAAATGACAAAACTTAATTGTCATCACAAGCAGATGTTATCTATTTAACCAACCATTTAATATTGCTGGTCTTTTACTTGTCCTTCCTTCCAACTAATACATTTATACTGTATTTTAAAATGTAACATTTTCAAAGATTAAATGATGTCTTTATGTGACTGGACCATGCGCATTTTTGGTAACAGTATTATCGTAACTCATTGCCCTACTACAATGGAATTTCTGCTTGCCTGGTTCACTGCAACCCCACTCAACAGCTGCGCTGCAGATGTAGTCACACACTCATGTGCAATTGCTCTGTCTCAGCACTATTGGGATTTCCATACCTTAGAAGATGTTCCTGTTTGTTTTTTAGAGTGAAATCTTGCCTACATCACATTTGCCAACTCAAAATTGGCCCATCATCACTCCCATGAATAGATCTACAACTATTAGTAAGGCACTCTGGTGCACTGGTTACTCAAGATACACTGATTATATATATTAAAAAAAAAAA